>BGNK01000368.1:131039-169270 GCA_003297005.1 Symbiodinium sp. clade A Y106 | reverse complement strand
CCCGCCCTCCCAACGAGTAAGAAGTTGAAGCTGGGAATGTGACTTGGGCAGCGGCATAAAGGCTTGTTTGGGTAGGTCAATTGTGGCCGCGTCTAGGTTTAGGGCTCAGGGTGTAGGGTTGAAGGGTGCTATACGGTGCTGGATGACTCTAGGACTCTAGGCTTCAGTTTGAGGGGGTTCTAGGGTCCTCGTAGCTCTTATGGCAAAACCCTTATAGGTCAAGTTCTAGTCAGCAAAGATGGAAAGCTTCGAGGCCGTAACATGCGTCAGCTCTCTGCTCTGCTAGGGTTCACAATGATCACAACAGGGCGGGGGGTTAGGGTTTAGGGTTTAGGGGTTTGGGGGTTTAGGGTTTAGGGGTCATAGGGTGTTGAGGTGTAATAGGCGACAATACTGTAGACGATGCTATTGGGAAGTACTGAGGTCTAACCAAGGGCTCGAAGACCCTTTGTCAAAGGGATGACCCCTGCTCATTCATATATCTATATATATATATATATAGATAGTATGTGAAGGAAGTTCCCTAGGTTCCCCAGTAGCCTCTTAAAAGGGAACCCTTGTTCCTACTGTTTGTTTGTTTGTAACACAAGGAACCCAAAAACAAAAAGGGCGAAAAGGTACTACTGGGGAACCTACACCTTGAATTATGATGTGGGTTGGCGGTTTCGGGTTTCTGTTGCAAAATTCCGGTGTCAGCGCCAGGAGCTAGACGTCTAAGCACCAAAGGTCGAAATCACAAGACCCTACTATCAACCCGTGAACCCTGCAGTTACCCACCACCTCTTGAATTTCAAAGCGCTCTGAGGAAGACACCACCCAACACCTGAAAACGTCCCTTATGGAACACCTATCAGGCTGGTTGAACCCCGTTCCCCCTCAAACCTCCCCAAACCCCAAACCTCCCCAACCCCCAAAGCCTCATCCCCGACCCTCCCTCAACTGGGTTTTTAAGTAACCACGGAGAAAAAAGTATATAGACGTTTATTTCATAATGGTTCCCCTTTAAGGGAAAAGAGTATTAAATTATTAAAGTATGGTACTCCAAAGCCCAGTCAACCCTGAACCCACCTCAGCCGAAGGGTTTCCACCCTCTGCTTCTGGCCCTCGGGCTCCGGCTGCAAGTCCTCCGATGCTGGAAAAGTGGGACGTTACAGGGTTCAGGGTTTCAGGGACTAAGGCCAGGGCGCAAGAGGGCTGAGCCTAAGGGTCCATGTGCTTTTATACTGGGATTTAGGGTTTCGGGAGATACCAATAGGGCCCCAAAAAAGCACATAAGCAACAATTAGGATAGGGATATCCCATATAGACCCCCTTATAATCCCCATTCCTCCATTCCCTACTAACCAAAGGTAAGTTTAGGATCTCTTCTTGTGGAACTTTGGGTTCAGGGACTTGGGAGTTTCCGAAAATAGGGGGTACCTTTTTTGGGGGTCCATATGATAAGGATCCTACTATTTAGGGTACTATATTAGGGTCCCCTATTTTCGGAAACTCCCACTTCAGGTAATGAATTCAGCATCTTGGGGAGGACACCTCTGGCTGGAGCCTCAGCCTCAGCCGGTGGCCTTGGCCTACTGCAGGGGGCCTGAGGTGGGCTTTGAAGGGGGCTTTACCGAGGAGGTCACTTCAGCTTCCCTACCTTTTTGATCATAAATGGAATTTGGTTTTGGGGCAAAATATAGTGCAGTTACCATAAGGAACCCTCCTGTTGGGAATCAAATCCAATTTATCCTTGTCAAATTCCTCGTACAACCCTATCTCAAACCCTTAACTCGAAACCCCTAAAGCCATAGCTGCATCAATAATGAAACCCTGCAAAACTTCTAAACGCGGCCTCTACCGTCATGACGGACTTGGGCCGCAAGAGGTGTGAGATGCTCTGCGAGATCCCACTCACACCTCAAACAATTCGAAGTCCTAGGGTTTGAAGGACTTCGGGTTTTGGTGCGTTTTGGATTTTGGTTTGTTCTATGTTGGGGGTCTAGGGTGTTTTGCGTTTTCTGAAAGTTTATGGCTTTATCCTTGGGTTTAGGTGGTTCTTGGTGTTTGTGCACCTTTGTTATGCAGACTCCTCGTTCCCAAAGGAGTTCCGAGAAGACCACAGGGTCTAAAAATGAGGATAGCGATGGCTTCAATATTATAGTATCATCATATTCTCATATCGTTACATTCTGAAATTAGAAACTGTCTTATTGTAATATTGTATTATTATGTTGTTCTAAGAAGCCTTCCGAGGAACGCAGACTTTTTAGGAATCCAGCAAAGTCGTCTGAGCGATTCGACTATCGGGGTTTGATAAAGAACATGAGCCCGTAAGTGGACAGTTCTAATTTTGCACTGTCCGCTTAAGGGTTCATGTTACTGTAGGAACCTGATTAAGAAACCCTGGGTCTAAAACCCCCACAATTGTAGGATTCATATAAGGAACCCCAATAAAGACCCAAGGTTTCTTAATCAGGTTCCTACATTACTCGATCCCCGCAACCCCATGACTCAGCAGCCTCGGCCCCCAAGAACCAGGAATAATACCGGGGCCTAAAGATTGCCCCCCAATTTTACGCCCAAAAAGCAAGGCCCTAGACTCTCCCTGTAGTCTCCATTGTAGTCCCTTTTTTTGTGTAACCAATTTTATGGTTAGGATCCTATAATATAGTTTTTGGTTAACCAAAAAAGGAACTACAATGGAGACTATAGGTAGACACCAAAAGGAGCCCAAGGCAAGGGCTCTCTGCGCGGAAGGCCTCCGCAAGGGCTTTTTGCCAATTCAAGTCGGGGTTTGTGGATGGGTTGGGGCCTGTTAGTGTTTAGGGCATTTGGGAGTTTCCGGAAATTGCGGGTACCTTATTTTGGGGTCCTTATAAAAAGGATCCTACTGTTTAGGGTACTGTATGAGGGTCCCCTATTTTCGGAACCTCCCATTTGATGTTGGGCTAAGGGTCGTTCTGGAGGCAGATTCTGATCACATCGAGTTCCGAACAAACGGCATAAAACCCTGCCGAAAATTCCAAAGCCATCCACAGGAACTCGATGAGATCGCGACACTTCCACACCATAACTCCATCAGCACTTCAAGTTGAAGTGGGGTTTCTCGGGCTCGTAATAGTTAGGACGCAGCGTAGTTTATCGGGTTTTTTCGGTGTCGAGCTTGCCGTACAACCTCACATCAGACTCACCACGACGCCCAAAGCGGCAGAAAGCCTCCAACAGGCTCTGTGTCCCAGCAAATTCCGAGTCCCTGTTGACAGATCCCAAACCTGGTGGCAAACCCTCAACCCCAACCCTAGGGCTTTTTCGTTTAAGGCGTAGTAGTACTGTTGAGGTGTTGTAGTAGGTCCTGCTACGCTTGCAGGAAATATCAAAAACAGAGCCACAGACTCCGAACAACAAGTGAAACCTGCATGTAGCCCTGGATCCAGTAATAAAGGAAGCAGTGTCCATGATTTCTTCCCCATGGTCCAAACATCATTGCAGCGAACACTGCACGGTGACGAGTTTTAAGCATGCGCATGTTGAAACACCTAAAGATATCTTATACTGCCTCGGTGGCCGTAGCCCCGGCTACCAAGTCTATTAACAATGGCGAGCCTGTGGTGTTTAAACATCCGGAAAGTTCCAAACGTAACTTGTGTACTGCCTCCTTGGCCTTGGCGGTCTGGCCGCCCTCCACTTATCTAAAAAGCGTCACCGTAGGAAAAAGAAGGCTGAGCCGAGTCTGAAAAATGCTTCTTCGGCTCCTCTTTTGACTTTATTATCAACCGTGACGTAAAAAAAACCTTGCAGATTGCATCCAATCCGAGAGTACTTCCGATGCTATTGAAACCGCGTTCGAAGATTCGAAGCTTCGCTTTTCGGATACCTCAACCCCAAAGTCGACACCCTAAAGCTGCCTCAACCCCGCGGCTCTCACCAAGCTCACGAGTTGTTTCGCCAAGCGCCTGACACAGACGAAGTCATGGCTTCGGGCTGAAACGCATCGGCTGGGGAGACAAATCTGCGGGACCGCTGCGAAGAGTTTTCCTAAACGTCGTGAACCGAAGCTCATACCGTTCAATCGCAAAACCTGAACCCAAGCCCCGCCGAGCCCCAAGCTCCTCAAACCCAACACTTACAATCGCAAGAGCCTGAATGATAAAGCCCTGTCCCCACCGAGGATGTCTTTCAGGATCCAGGTTCCTAAACTCGCAACAAGGCCCTTGCTTCAACTCTGAACCCCCAATGCCCCAAAGCCATCGCAAGAATTTGAACAAATCTTGAATCTTAGTCCTGAAGCACTAGGTGCCCCGCAGCCTTAAATCCCAAAGACCCGAAAGCCCTGAAATCAGAACTCCCTAACCCCAAGGCCCAGACCCCGACATGTAGTGACCGGAACAACTCCACAAAGAACAACTGCCGCTATGGTCCCTCAGAAACTATCAGACTATGACTATGATGTATACGACAAAACCTTAATTCAAAAGTCTAAATCCCCCACCTCGACTCGTGCAAAGCCTTATACCCCCGCGACACAAGCCCTATGCTAGTTACAACTTCCGCCCCAATGCAAACCCCCTAAACCTGCCCATAGGCCCCAAAGTAGTTCCTTTTTGGGATTACCTTGTAGAATTCTAAATATGAACCCCAAAAAGGAACTACTTTGGGGCCTATGGATATACCCTAACCCCCTAAACCCCTAAACCCTAAACCCTAACCCCCTAAACCCCTAAACCCTAAACCCTAAACCCCTAAACCCTAAACCCCTAAACCCTAAACCCCTAAACCCTAAACCCCTAAACCCCTAAACCCCTAAACCCTAAACCCTAAACCCTAAACCCCTAAACCCTAAACCCTAAACCCTAAACCCCTAAACCCTAAACCCCTGGATAGACCCGGGGCCTGCTCGAGTTCGTGTATCTGCGAGTCCAGGCCAACGATCCTCGCTCGAAGCCATTCGGCCACTGAGGCTCCGAGCACAAAAACAAAGCATGAAGAACCTTCAAGCCCTGATAAACCCCTAAAGCCTAAACTTTCGAAACCCTAAGCCCCTAAAGCCCTAAACTCTCTAAACCCCAGCAGGGGCAGGAGCATTTTGGGCCCATGGGACTTCCTACTGGGTACCTTCGGGGCCCAAGTGGCTTCTGCTCGGCTATGTGAGTGTTTGAGCTCTTGGGACTCATGGCCATGCCATCTACTGGGGGCCTGAAAGGGTGGGATGAAGGTAGGATCCTACCTCTTGAGGCCCCTGAAACGATGAGATCTTCGGCCCCTGAGGGCTCCGAAGGCGTCCGCGCTAGGGCTCCTGCTTGTGTAACATGCCCGGATATGTTCGGAGACTAGCTCACGGGATTAGGCTCTTCTTTCAATCTGCTGCGCTTCATCGGTGACTTGCTGACCAGCCGAGGTCAAGGTGCGCGGCAGGTGGGATTCCAAAAATACCGAACGGCAAACCTCAAGCAGCAAAAAGGAAGGCCCGAAACTTCAGCCCTATGGCCCTTAACTCTGCTCAGACTCCCAGCTGCCCTCCATTGTAACAAGGTTACGTGGTTCCTGATCGTGAAATATGAGAGGAGGATACTACCATCACATTCACTGGAGCGAACCCCATAGAAACCTCAGAAGCAGCAAGCGCGATCGAAAAAGGAAACTCAGTTTGGCCAAAGGATCTGCGCGGCAGTGGTTTGAGAGCTTGCCGAGACGGGCGGCGCGCCTGCCGAGTTCGAAGCTTGTGGCCAGGAGCTTCGGGCGGCGTTGTGGGGGCATCCTTGTGGTGCAGGCTGCTAAGGCTGCTGAGAGTCGAAAACATAACTATGTGTCGTGTCCTTAACTAGTTAGGAGACATGAATGAACTACGTCACTACCTTATCAGAATTCGTGCAGGCTCCAAGAGTAGCGAGTAGAGTTGGTATGCAAAGCAACATGAAGACATTCAACCAATAGTAGCGGGCCGTATTCAACTAGGTTGACTCAACAGGGAAAAATCTAAAAGGTATCAAAGGCCTCCCGGGTTAATACGTTTTTTTATCCGCAAACCGTTATGCGTGGTTTCTTGGGATTGTTGTGCAGTACTTTGCCGGCAAGGTAACGGCTTCTTTCAGCTGCACGGCTTTCACAACACAATCCATAAGCTTTTCTGGACACAGTACCAAATCCGAAGATGTTCACCCCACTGACGATTTGTGATGTGTCGCCCTTATCGGGTGAAACAAGACATATACCAGGATATTTCGCACATCAGATCGGCTAGAGTCTTGCCCACCGGCCAGCTGTTCGAAGCTTAAACACGCCCATGCAACACCTTTTGCAAGCGACAACACCGCAAGTTCTGAGCCAAAACAGTAGGATTCATATAAGGAACCCTAATAAAGGCCCAAGGTTTCTTAATCAGGTTCCTACATTACCGCGAGTTATTCGAACTTGAATACCCTGCCTCCTTCCCACTTGCCCCCGCACTTCCGGCAGAAGTGCGCGTCTTGCATCAGCACGTTCCCACACTGGCAGACGCGGACCTTCCAAGCTTTCATTTATTGGATTACCCTGGCCGAAAGTTGGGGGTTATGCTGGGGCCCTCCTATGTCGAAGGCACTTGAAGACGCAAGTCACCCTGACTCGACATCCTAGCCGCCTTCAACCCTCATGTCGAACCGTGCGAAAAAACAGCCTTGCCAGGTTTTCACAACTCAAACGAGGTTGCAAAGCCCCAAACATCCTGAGACCATAACCCCACCCACTCAAAGCAAGGCGCTGTTGAATCCCACACAATCAACCCAAAACCCAAAACCTAAGCTCGGAGAAGTCGCAATTCCCCAAATACCAAGCCCTAGCAATTCCTAAGAAGAGCCGGAGTCTTCAATGTGCTTCTTAGCTTCGTAGACTTTCGGTGTTCCATGAGGGTTTTGCATAGCCAGCACTCCGTCATTCATGAATGTCGTTAAGCAGGAACTAGCCAGATTTGGCTTGCAGCTTAGCTTGCGTGCAGCCTTCGTTTTGGGGGTGTCAGACGGGTTTTAGGATTCGCTCGCAATGCGCATGCAGTCTGCGACAAAGCTGCAACGACTTTGGGCTTTGCCTGCAGCGAGCGATCGGACCCGGAGTCCAGCTGTTTGCAGCGTGGCCACGGCCCGGGCAGGGACTGGAACTCCGCAGCCGATTTTGCACCGCCAGCCTGTCGGCGCTCTGCCCTGCGGAACTCGGGGATAGCAGAGCAGAACCATCTCGAGCCACGGTCCTGCCGTTTTCGCCAGCACCAGCGGGGCGAGAGTCTCGTCATTGATCTCTTAGCAACTTTGCCGTCGCCTCCGTTTAATGGTCAGGTGCTTCGAGGTCCTAGCATCTCTGCTGTGTTTGGGTGCTGATGACCTTCATTGAAAGATGAAGGAAGCACCATGAGAATGCTAATAACAACTGTTTAGACCGCTGCTTTTTGATATTCAGCCGTGGGCTGACAAATAGATCTCGCGAACCCTCGAGGCATAGCTGCAGCTGGGAACCTGTACTGCATTGAATTTTGAAGGTTGAAGGCTACGGCTTAGGCACGGATTCGCAATTTCTATCGACAACCTATACCCTTTTCCTTTAGGACCCTCTTGCACCGCACGGAGCATGTGGTGGAGGTCGGATCCAAGTAACCGTTGTTGTCTCATCCGAAGGATCTTCAAACCCTATGTCTTATGTAAAACCCCGGATAGGGGCGGAACACAAAACACTTCTCGACCCCACCCCCCCCCCCCCCCCCCCCGAAAGAGAGAGAGAGAGAGAGAGAGAAAGAAAGAAAGAAAGAAAGAGTCAAAGAGAGTAGAGAGAGGAGAGGCAAGACATTAACGTACCCGAACTTCAAGCTGACCGTGAAACTACAAAGCGCTACGGGTAAGACAGAGGGGCCTTCTCGACCAAGCTTGGCGAGCAACCGAGGTTTTGGGCCTGCTGAGACAACTCCTCCGCGGATTCCTGGGTCATAGGCCCTTAAGGGGGTTCTGGGTTTTTTATCTGAAGTTCTTGTAAGGTTTGCAACCCTTTGCATAGCATCTCTCCTTCTTGTAAGGTTTGCAACCCTTCGCAAATATCTCTCCTCCGCAAAAGCTTCAGGCTTGAGACGTCTTGAAACCCTGCCCCGAGGGTCCTCCGACCTTTAGGCCTGACTGAGAGAGGCCATAGGTACTTTGGAACGTGGCGGTGAACGTCCACACTACATAGGCACTTGGAGCCTTAAGGCTAGACACATGGTGCACCAAACGCCGTGATGAGTAGCCACCGTGACAGTTCACAAAATCAAAATTAACACTTCAATTAATGATGATACCACTGCCGATGCATAACCCATGCAGCCACAAACCTTATCCTCCGGCCTCCAATTGCTGCGCAGGGAGAGTCGAGAGCTGCGCGGCGTGCGCACGGAGCCTTAATAGCGTCCACGGAAGCATGTATAGTAGCAGTGGTTGTGGCATTCGTCGCAGTAGCAGTAGCAGCAGGAGCAGGAGCAGGAGCAGGAGCAGGTAGGCTACTCTCGCGGAATGGGGGTCATATTCCGGGATTTCACTGTAGTAGTAGTAGTAGTAGTAGTAGCAGGAGTAGTAGTAGTAGTAGTAGTAGCGGTAGTAGCCAAACAGCATGAACCCCAAGCCTTAGACCACAAACCCTAAGCCCTTAAAACCCTGATTCAAACCACGATCAAGCTGCACAACTCCAGATGCGTCAAGCAGCAGCTTCTCGAGATCTGCGCAGCGCGCTTGCAGCTGATCCTTTGGGCAATACCCAAAGGTTTAGGGGGTTTAGGGTTTGAAGTGTAGGGGCCCTCATCACGGATCGGGAGCCTTAATATCTTAGTAAGCAAGGATATATGTACCCAAGAGGGACTATGAGGAGTTATAAGTATAGATGCCGCATTTTCATAAACAAGGTCACAAAGCCTATGATCTGTTAAGTACCCAAAGAGCCATACCGTTTCTTCATCCTGAAGCTATTGCGGGCTACCGACCATGATTCAAGGATATACTCTAGTGGCCTTGACAATTAGAACAGGGTTTTGGGGGGTATACTATGGTATAATCGTACACAAAGAAAACCCAAAAAAAGTATTCATTGGTACATAGCCAAAACCCTAAACCCACAACCCTAAACCCCTAAACCCCTAAACTCTAAACCCTACAAACCCTGTAAAGCCTAGACCTCTGTTTTCTTCCTTTGAGGGGGCTTGATCTCGCTGGGGGCCAGCCCTCGGCCCGACCAAGGTAGGGTCCTGGGCTTACGGGGATTAGGGGTGGGGGACTTAGGGTTTAATAAAAAGGGTTTAGGGGTTGAGGGGTTTAGGGGCTTAGGGGTTTAGGGGCTTAGGGGTTTAGGGAATTAGGGTTCAGGGGTTGAGGGTTTAGGGGTGAAATAGGGTTTAGGGGTAGACTGATGGAGTTGAGGGTCTGAGATGAATGAAGGGTTTAGGCTTGGTGTTTGGAGTTCTTTCGTTCGGGGCCTTGGGTTTGTGGCTTTTTACTTGGCTTGGGGTGTGAACCCTGCGACTTTAAAACCCCTAAACCCCCCAATCCTCACAAATTAAAAGGCCTATAAACCCTCCAACCACCAAACCCCCAAAACCCTAAACCCTACACCCTATAAACCCTAAACCCCTAAACCCTAAAATTCACAAAACCCCCCCCCAAAAAAAACACCAAATCACAAGAGCCCAGCCACCCTGGCCCGCAGCGCCGCGTCCCGCTCGCGCATGAGCTCTGACTCTCGCTCGGCCGCCCGGGTGGCCTGCAGAAGTGGGAGTTGGGGGTTTGGGGTTTAGGGTTTAGGGATTCGGGTTTAGGGTTCAGGGTTTAGGGGGTTGGGGGTTCCAACTTTGAAAATTGTGATGGGATTAAGTCCTACTCTGCAAACATGGCACTTGGGGTTTGCGATTTGGGGCTTGGTTCGGTTCAAGGGGCTGTAGGGGTTGCGAGCTTTTCTGGGAGTGTCTTTCTAGATGTGGTTGAAGGCTGTGGAGCTTGCTCCAAGGATGCGGGCCACAAGATGCAGGGTTCAGGGCTCAAAATTTGAGGGCCCCATTTCAACGAGGTCTAGGCGTAGGCGGGGATCTTTCGGAAGCTTTGAACTGAAGCTCCACACCTTAGACCTTTCTCGGAGGCCAAATGTATCGGTTAAGGCCCCGGGGCCTAAAATTTTACGGCGTATAGACGATGCAAAATGTGTATGACACCTGATTTTCGAACTTTTCTGTGCGGAACACAATTGCTCGAATCCCGAAACCATCAGTTTGCAGAGTCCTACCCGCGATCTCCCAAGGACAGACCACCATCGCTGAAACATCGCCTAACCCTCGAAACCTCGAGAGAGAGTCCAGCAATCGTGAGGCTTCAACATGAGCCCTGTTAACGTAATAGAAGTCGTAGTAAATAGAATAGGGTTTTCGGCTGTGTTCTACTGTACTTGTACTACGGGAACCCAACGAACTGCACTGGTAATATTATCTCCCGATCATTTAGGCTTCTCTACAGTAAGTAAGCCCGTAAATCATCCAGAAAAATCTCCGACTGCTGAGTCAACAGCCCCCACCCGCAACCTCGAAGCCCGACTCCACCACGGACGGTAGTGCCAGATCGTGCTCCTCCGCCTCCTCCTACGATGAGTTGGGGTGCTCATTACCAGGACGTTAAGGATCCTGAATGTCTAGTCTCAGGAGGCGGAGGCTGTGGGATGTGGGTCTCAGGTTGTTATAATTGTTATAAGGTTTAAAGGTCATGGGAGTATGAGGCTTGCGGCCTCGGGTTTGTGGATTTGGGGTTCTGGGTCTCGGCGTCGGTTTTAGGGCTCATAAGGGCTGCAGGTTTTTACAGGGGGTTGAGTGTCAGTTTGGCCATGGGACCTGCTAGCTAGGGTTATGGATGAGGTAGCGCTTTGGTCATGATTAATTGAAGCCCAGGTCACACCTCACGTACCATACCTGTGTACTACTTTCATTACCCTGCACACAAGAAACCGAAAATCCCTCAGCCCCGCACTCTGTAGTGGCTGGTACGATAATAGTTCGCAGCAGAACCACTGCGAAAAGCGCAAGCATTCGTGAATGGATGAATACTGTAGCAAGGGAGATGATGGAATCACAAAGCAGATTGTATATAAGTATGATCATTCTACGGAAACCCCTACCTAAATCCATCCAAAGGAGGTAGTACGTAAGTTGAACTCTTGAGGCTCAAGCAAATTCCGACAGCCGAACCCGAATCCCGACACTTTCTGGGTCCTGGCCAGCGTGCTCGGGCGCCTCGCTAGGCTTTCGAAGCATCAACAGGCTTGGCCAGGGGTCTGTTTCTGCAACTGCATGCGAGAAGAAAAATGTGTAAGTTCTGGGAGGATTACGGGGCATCTCGTTCGTGAAGCTGAATATTTTCGGCATGGGATTCTGGGCTCTCGGCCTTGGGGACCTATCTTGATGACCTCTTAACAACTTCTCTTCTAACTTTTCAGGTCCCCCCGCCAAAAAAAACACACAACACAACAGTAGACCCCTGACAGACAGCTCCGGAGGACATGGAAACACTTTATATAGGGGCCTCAAGAATTAGAATAGGGTTTTGGGGCTCATTATACTGTGATGTATTATAAGGAACCACCAAAAAGGCCTCTGATGGCTGCAATAACCAGAGAGCCCTGCAAGGATGCTAGATCTAGGCAGCTCTGGTGGAACGCTGCCGGGTTCCGTAAGGCCCATACAAAGCCCCATGATACCCTTACCATCGCCCAACAAACCCTCCTACGGCCCTTTTCTTTCACAACCCCTCAAACCTCCCAAAAGCCGGAGTTTGTAGAACCCTTATATAGCACCCCTCTCGTTCGCACTCTTGTGGTGCCCTTATAGAACCCTTCTAGCGCCCTACCTTCACAGAACCCAGACATCCCAAAATCGTGAGAGTTCTTGTCACCTTCTCCTCGGGAGTTCGGTGCGCGCGTCGCTGAAGCGCTCGGTTGAGGTGTGTCGCCCTGGCCAGGGATAGGGTTTAGGGTTAGGGCTTGGGGTTTAGAGTTACTGGTTGGGGCTTTAGAGTTAGGGTTGGGGTGTAGGGGTTAGGGGGTTAGGGGTTAGGGTTTCGAGTCTAGGGCTTCGGTGTCTTAGGAGACTCCAAATTCCCTGAATGGCGCTAATTGAGGAAGATACCTTAATTAACATCACATCCTCTGCATTGCAGAGCTTCGGGATTTAGCAGGTCAGGCATGCTCCGAATTCACGGATACTCCGCGAGCGTTTAACTCTAGGTTCTTATAGGGGGCTTTATTGACTCCCGCGCCCCCTATCCATTCCTTCGGCAGGAATGTCGGAATATTCGCATGTTGAGGCGGCAACACTGAATTGCGGCAGGGCTTGGGTGTGAGCACCATCCTATTGGAGGGTCATATTCAAGCCCAGGGTGCCCTGTGTGCTTGATGCCCTGTCTCCATATCTGAGCCAAATATATGAAGACACGTGCACACGCAGACTGGAGAAGTCGTCTAGGCGTGTAATATAGAGGCCTTAATAAGTAGAATCGGGTTTTGGGGCCCGTTTTCCATAATTATAATAAGGAACCACCAAACAGAATTGGTAATTATTTAGGCCCCCTATATTAGGTTTGGAGTGCTGCCGACCAGAATGAAGGAGGTCTTAGTCTTCGGGCCCCTTGGCTGCCCCAAACCCGACCATCCTAACCTTAAGATGCAGCAATGCTCCCAAGGGAACCTTCGTTAGCCCCCCTCGAAAGGGGGGCGCTGAGGGCACGCGCGTGCTTTCGGGACTGTGAGTGCAATCGTCTTTGAAGGGGTTTACTGTAGGCCCCAGGGCCGGTCCGGGGCGTTCTAATGTAGGGGCCTTAATATATAGAATAGGGCCTAGGGTTTTGGGGCCCATTATACCATAATTATAATAAGGGACCCCCAAAATAGTATTATTGGTAGCTATTTAAGCCCCTATAATAAGCTCAAGGGTCTTTCGGAGGGCCGTGCCACCTGGTCTGCAGCTCGTGGACGCTGTGCTTCAGATTGCTCTTCTCGATCTCCATTCGATGGATGGTGTCCTTCGTGAAAGAGGTTCGATGTAACAAATGCAATGGCATGAGGATCAACATGGGGAGGCAACGAAAGATGCAAAAACGAAGAAGATGAAGGGACGAAGAGACCATCTAAGACTGGACACCTGCAGATCCCGGCAGCTACCCTGCCTGATACCAGCATGAGAAAACAAGCTGGAACCGAAACTCGGGCAGCTGGCCTCAAAATCCTAAATCCCCGAACCTGCAAACTCTGAACCCCCAAAGGCTCCCTCAACCCCTTACATAGCGAAACCTAGGCTGAAAGCTCCGAAACAATGCTAACAAAGGACACCCACCCTTACCAACAAGATGCACACACCACTGTGTATGAGTCAGTATATATGGTACCATCTACGTATATAACCAAGCCACAAAGAACGATACTCTTTTTTTATGCTAGTGGTTTAACTCTTGCAGCCCGAAACCAGCTGTGGTGCCTTGAAGTCCTCTTCGACGCCTCAGGGCATGGTCGAGGTGTGCGCTTGGATTCTGCACAGGATCCGAGGTTTGGGAGTTCGGCCTTCCGAAGCTTGGGCCCTCGGATTTCGGGGTTCGGGGAGCCGGGAGTGTCTGTTTTGCTGAGGCCTCTCTTGTCTTGTCAAATTAGGGGCCTTAAGTTTCTCGTTTGAAGGTTAGGGCTCCGTTGTTGCCCCCATAGGGTCGCTCGAAACCCTCCGGGTGCAAGTGCTCAAACAGGTTTCCGGCCCTAAAAAACCACCCCAACGCCTTAAGACAATCCACCAAAGAAGTTCGCAAGAGCACACCGACACAATTCCGACCCAGAGAATAGGAATTCCGAGTTTCACACACCCGCCTCCCCAAAAGCGCCACAGTGAGTCCCAACGCCCCAAGGGCCCAGGCCCCTAAACCCTCTAAGCCCTAAAGCCCTAAAGCCCCAAACCCCTAAGGCCCTAAGGAGCAAGGCCCCTTTTGAGGCCAAGGCCGCAGAGGCGGGTCACCTCCTCCTGGAGGACTTGATTCTCAGCCTGCTCCTGGACATTTGGTCTCTCTTGAAATAGTAGTAGTAGTAATAGTAGTAGTAGTAGTAGTAGGAGTTGCATAGAGCTTTTCTGGGGGTGCTGTATAGGGCTTCGAAATTGAAATAAGGGTCGCATAAAGCTTTCTTAGGGGGTTCTTTCTATGGCTTTGATTGCTGGCTTTGTCTACAGGGATTGAGAAGGGTCCTTTCAGAGGATGTTGTAGGTTTTCTTTGTGTAGCCAGGGTGCAAGTAGGGTTTTACAAGGTTTCATAGGGTTGCATGCAGTATTTTGGATTGCGGGATTTAATTTCAGCGGTTTACGGTTCTAGCGCGTAAGGTTTTCGGGTTGTAGTTGTGGAATTTAAGGCTTTCTAGTAAAACATCTGTCAAGCAACTGTAGGGTTTATTTACAGGTTTAGGCAGGGTTGGGTCTGGGGGTTTAGGTGCAGCGTTGACGGTCAAATTCACAAAGCAAATCATGGAATTGGGATTATGGTCTCTGGCTTACGAGTGGTATATACGCTCACGTGGGTGTTTCATATTTCATGACTTGTGTATATATATATATATATATCTGTATGTTTCATATTTCATGACTTGTGTATATACAATATATGCATGCATGCATGCACGCACGCACGCACGCACGCACGCATGGATGTATGTATGTATGTATGTATGTATGTATGTGCATTTATACGCGCGTGTATGTACATATATATACACATATATACATACCTATACATATATATATATACACACATACATTTAAAATATGTATATGTGCCTGAATAAGTTCAATAGGGTTTGGGGAGTATGTTTCAGTATAGCTATGTTTAGGGACTATACCGGAAAAGCCCCTTGCAAAAGATTCTGCCTTCTCCAGCTTTTGGGCCAGCTCTGCACGCTCCGCGTCGGCCTGCAGATGGAGGGATTGGTGTTCCCGAGCCTTGAGCCGAAATATCCAAAAAAATGCGGGAAAAGTTTACAAATTCTAGCAAAACCCCACTTAAATTCGCCTCGGCCCCGGCCGAAGCGGTCAGAAGTTCCTGTACGGATTCCCTCTATTCCCCACCTCTTAATCCCCTCCCCAATGACGCCCACCCCGAGCGAAAGTGTGCCGCTGACCCCATCCCCCCCTCGTCTCTGTGCCCCCAGGTCCTGCGGTGAAATCTCGTCTCCTTTGGGCTCTCTGTAGGGCAGTCCCACCCACCCCCAGCTCCCCTCAAAGATACTGAAAGTTACAAAGTACCGCGCTTCTATGCAGAGGACTTGCGCAGAAGCAATCCCCTGTACACTCTGACTGCTGGATTTTGTCGCCTGCAAGATATCGGCTCAAGAATCTCTTCAGCAAGGCAACTTTTCACGGGGTAGCGATGCAGGCTCCGGATGCTTACCGTAGACAAACACCTCCAACCAATTCGGCACATATGTTTGTGCAGCCGGGCCGAGGCGGGCGACGCGAAGTGTTTAAGGGCCCTATACTAGAAAGCCCGTGATAAACTCAAGCCACAAGCTACAGAAGCCGAAATGCTCCAAATACTGAATGCAAGTCCATAAGCCTGCACCGTAAGGCCGCTAAAGAACGGAATTCGAGTTGTTTGCACCAAAAATGGTGCCCTGGAGGCGCGCAGTTGCGGAAGTCTAAACCCTTGAAGTTTTAAGCAACAGCCGCAGAAGGCTTGAAGTCTCCACTCCCAAACCTCCGGAAGAAAGAAAGGACATAGAAACATTAGGATTTAGGGCAATTTGTGTGAATTTGTGTGTGATGACTTTTACCGCTATCGCCACGGACAGCCGCAGTGTCCGAGGAGTTCGAGACCCTGGGAACCGAAAGAAGGGCTCGGAGACTTGTTGCTGACATCCGCACATGCCTGAATCCCAACGCTTCTAAGCCAGTGACCTTAATGGATCGAATAGGTGTCGGGCTTCCTTATTGCTTCTTGTTATGGGGATGAGGACAACTTTGGGGGACGAAGTCCCCAATCCCCGATTCTGCGCAACTGGTCAGCTACACCCCAAGGCCCAAGACGCAAACCTTAAACCCTGAACCATTACGTAGTTGAAACCCGACCCTAAACTCACAAACCATCGTCCGTCAAACGTGGTTCAAGAGTTCAGGGCTTTAGGCTGCAGGGCGGAAGATTTCAGTACTTGGGGAGTTTTGTATGGAATATAGGTTCTAAGGGAATAGTAGTACTACTCTGATATATAACGCACTCTAAGGCAAAAGTACTACAGATTTCGGAGATGCGACCTGCTGCTGCTCTTGCTGGAGCTTCTGGTTGTCCTCAAATTGAGGGTGTTGCCACTATAGGGCTTAGGACGTACAGGGCATAGGGTTAGGGCGTGGGGATTTCCGGTTCCTTTTTCTGTTTTCTTGAAGCCAATTTCGCGGTTCAAGATTCGCAACCCTGCGATTTGAGGAGGAGGCTCCGGATTCGGGTTTGGAGTTTCCGGGATGGAGGAGATTGGGAGGAAGCTTCTTGAAAGCTCATGAGCTCTCTCGTAAAACTACAAACTGGCACCTCGGGTTCAAGGCAATGCAGGGGCCTTAATATTTACAATAAGAAAAATTTGGGGGGTTCCCTATCACTGTTACAGAAAAATATACCCCCCAACCCTATTCAGATCATTAAGGCCCCACCTTAGCTTGGGGTTTCAGGGTTTGCAGTGCTTTCCTCGCCTCTGAGCTCTAAGTCGATAGTCGATTTCAAAAGCCCAGGGCTGCGGAGCGCCTAAACTCCCGACCGGGACGTCCGACGCTGTCACTGTAGGTTCCGTATGGAAAAACCGAGCATTTCCCAAGAAAAGCTACCGTTTAGGGGTTTTCAGTTTGTTTCTACTTAGTTGCTGAGTTCATAAGCCCCCAAAAGTGTACACTTTCGGTTTTATAGTGGGTAGTATTATCCCAAAAAGTGTAAAGTGCATCCACTCAGCTACTAAGTCTAGAAGGAAATCTCATCTTCTTGAGCCTTCCCAGGGCTCTTGTTTTAAGGATTGAGGCTAAGCTCTTGAGACGGTTTCGGGAATGGAGTGAGTCTGCACTTAAACCCTACCTGTGGCCTACCTTTTTGGGGTTCCTTGTTATGGTTTCTATATATAGTTTCTTAAAAAGCTCGGTTTTGGGGGCCAAAACTAAACCCTAAACCGAATGAGCCTGCACTTAGTGGCCATGGATTCACCGTTTAGGCTTCTGCCTGGCCCCCTTCGAGGGTCCCAAAAAGCCTTCAGCCTTCGGAGAGAGGTCCCTCTGGGACCAGAGGGGCTTTGCTTCGCAATTGATGGTGGCTTTGTTTTTCTTAACGTGGCTTAGGCTTTGGGCTTTAGGGCCTTTAGGGTTTAGGGTTTGGGGCACAATCCTGCTGCATGTTCCAGAAATCCACACGCAAGCAACCAAGTTGGTCCTGGCAAAGAGAGAGGGAAGGTGCTAGGTTGTGACGGCCCAACTGCGAGAAGACCCTCTATCTTAGAGAACCTGAACCCGAATCTAAAAAACCAGAATCCAAAACATAGAAACAAGAAGTTGGATCCCCTTGATCCTGCAACTATTCAGTCTACATAGCTGGTTATGCTAAATCCAAGTCCTCGTGGCTTTTTTTGTGTCAGGTTTGGGTTCAGAGTCTAACCCTCAAAGCACCACACCCCACAGCCCTACACCGAGCACTGCACCCCGAGACCTGAAGTCTATAGCCTCTAGGAATCTAGTTCATGATCGGGGTAGGATGAAAAATTTAAATCTATATTCCTTATTGGCTTTAAGTACCCATAAAAATGTAAAAAGTTACCCAACTATGACAAAGGAATCCTCTGCCGGCAACTTCATCATCCTGTGATCTGAATCCTCTGGGGAAACCTTGGGCGACAAACCTAAATCCAAATTGCAAACCCCGGGACCTCAAGACCCAAAACTCCGAAACCCCAACAGCAAAAAGAAAGCTCTACACAACCCCAACAAACAACCACGAAGAAACCTTTATGTCATCCCACAGAGCTTTACAGGGCTCTTGCCGGGATTAGCAGGACTTGTTGGGAGCATTTCGCATCGACAGAAGATGTTCGGACTCGGGGTAGATGTCCGGGAGTCTATATACCGTAAATCCTTTTCTCTAGGCCTTAAGTCGCAAACGGCTTGCTCCTTGTTTAGGATGTCAGTTTCAGATATCTGCTTCAGAGATCCACAAGCACTATAAACACAGGCCGCTCCGCTCCCCGAAGAAACCGTCACAAGGGGATACCATCCGTAACTATTCCTACTATAGGGACCTTAACAATTAGAATAGGGTTTTGGGGTCCATTATACTATAACTATAATAAGGAACCCCCCAAGTACTATGGGTAATTACTTATTTAGAACCCTATGTTACCTGCATATCAGGCGGCTCCCTCTGCTCTATGGCCGCCACGTAGCGGCTCGAACGCGGGTTTAGGGCCCAGGGTCTTGGGTTTAGGGTTCGGGGGTCTTAGTCGCTAGGGTCATGAATCCGGCAATTATCGCCATGCTTACCTACAAGAACTGTCCAAGCACTTATATAATATCGCTTAACTATCGAACCCCCTGATCCTACGAGTGGTCTAGGAACGTTATCCCCTTGCAGTCCCGACACAATTCTAGTTGTAGAATAGTCTACATACCCCCCGGCTCTACATTCATTCAATCCTAACAAAGTCCTGTAGCACCCGTGTAAAACCCCTTTTTTTCAAGAATTTTTGTAAGTCCCGAACTGTGCAACGTACCAGAACTGTGCAAACCCCTGCGAGCCGCCAGGCGGCAGACCTGTAATGGACACTCAAAGTGAGCGATTTTGGGGCCCTGGCCTTTTGGGCTACGGAACTACTACCTTAACCTACCAAAACCTACTTTCTTTGTAGGGTCCCTATAAATACCATATTAGGGTTTGGTAGTTTAAGGTAGGTCTCAGGATTAGGTTGCTGATTTAGGGCTCAGGGCCTAGAAGGAACTGATAGTCTTTAGGATTAGGGTTTAGGGTTTAGGGTTTAGGGGCTTCAAAATTGAAGATGTTGGATTCAGGTTTGGGGAGGCTTTCCAAATAAATCAGCGCGGTGTGGATTATAGCGGGCATTGTAGAAGGCAACCTATGCAGAGCGACACCGCCCCCTTGTTCTACTCGATGCTACGTACACACCCTACAGAAACTAAAACCTTATTTGACTCGAGAGTAAGTGCAAGAAGACCTCCATCAGCCGCATCATCTGCTCGTACTTCGCGAGGACGCTGTTGTCTGGTGCCGCCATCTTGCCTTCCGAAGGGTTTGCGGCTTCGTAAGTTTCGGGGTGCATAATAAGGCAGGATTTCAATTTCCAGCAATCAATTCGGGAATGACCGCCAACTAAGGAAACTTCGAGTCTCTGGGTCCCTGGATCTTGGGTCTTTGAAGGAGACACGAAGACTCGCACTTAGGATCCCCGAAAAATGTCCCAGCATTCCAGCACCCAAAGCACCCCGAAAGAGGCCTCCTTTGGCCATCTGGCTCTCCAGGTACTGCTTCACCTCGAAGAAAGCAGATATTGTAATACACCACATTACAAACTATGTATATATCAGGTATATAGTATACTGTGTATTAGATGCTGTAATCTAGGGGCCTCAATAGTTTCAAGAGGGTGTTGGGAGTACAATAAGGAGCCCTGGGTAATACGGTTGATGGACAAAATCCTGCATGACCCATAATAAGGAATATACCATAATTCCCATAGTTTAGGGTCCTTAGGGTCATGCAGGATTTTGTCCATCAACCGTAGTGTTGCTCAGTATTCAGGCCCCTGTGTTCGCTAGCTCCCCGTCAAGGCAAAAAACACAGTTAACCACCAGGACCCTCCTTGTACCCTCAAATAGGGGTATATGGTCCCAAATAAGGGGCATTTAGGGTCTAATAGAGGGGAGATGGAGGTTAACCATTATCTGGGGTTTGATCAAAATTATGGGCCCCTTTTGCCCCCCTAGACTATAAGGAAAATACTATAATACAGACCCCAAAAGGGCCCATAATTTTGATCAACCCCCATCTGTCCCTACAAGCGGGTAGGTTGCCATAGTTCGTTTTTCGTGCGAACTGTTGGCTCCTAAGTAGAAAGGCTAACGAATTGTAGATTGAACAGTTGGCGATTGGGAAAATCGCTCCACGCATATGGACCCGTTAAATAGCAGGACCTCTGTGTAAGGGAATCGAAATTTGAGATCCCCATGTATGCATTGATGTGACCTCAAACCCTGCTCCAAGGACCAATAGGGTGGTTGGGTGCAGGGGCCTTACCATATAGCTGAAGACTCAACATATTCATAGAGGCACCTCAGTTATCTAGAAGCAGGAGAAAAAATTCAAGAGTTGCCCGCTGTGTCACTTGAGGCTTTCAGGGGATGTTTGGTGACTCGGTAAAATCCCAGACCTTGAGCATCCGAGCTGAGACCCGCCAAGGAGTAGACCAACGTAGCTGTAATAATCAGGGTAGGGTTTCGCGGGAAATTACTTGTATGCGGAATAAAGCTGATTACGAGTTTATGCATACTTGCACCATGCTGATTAAGGGGATGCTAAACCTAAACCCCCTGAAACCTGAACCCTAAAACCCTCAAACCCCTGAACCCTAAGACCCTAAGACCCTGAAACCCTGAACCCCTAAACCCCCCAAAACCCCTGAAACCCGAGTGGGGCTCGCTTTTGGGGCCTGGAGCCCGTAGAAACGCCTGAAACCCTGATACCCTCCTTGGGCTCTTTTTTTTGGGGACTTTCTGGGACCTCCAAGAGCTCCTTCACTCTCGTGGACTTCTGATCCAGCTTCTGCTGGAGGTCCTCCAGCTCTTTCTGGTGCGCCTGGCGTTCGAATAGGGTTTCGGGGGTGGGCCTTCGGATGTTCGGGTCCTTGCACGGCTCCTAGCTTCAACCGAACACCACGTCCTAGACCCCGGCGCGAAGCCCCTACATGCCAAATCCACCGAGTACAACCGAACGCCGTTAGCCTCACCTAAACCCTAAACCCTATAAAATCCTTCAGCCCTGGGCTAACCCCCTGAAACAAGAAAGAACCTCAGACACAAAACAGGCAGGGGTCGGAAGAACTCGGGATCGAATCTTCTCATGGTGCGTACGGATAGCAAAGGCCAAAAAAGATGGAGCTCGAAACCCTACTCTCTACTCTCGTGATTGAGGCCCCTGTAGCATTCCCTTCCGACGCCTCGGAGATCAGCCGGTCTATCTGGCCTGGGTGGCTCTTGTGACGTAGCAGGCTGAGATTTTGGGATTCATAGGGGCGTAGAAAGAGGAGCGTAGGCTAAAGGATTTACAAGGTATCTGGTGGCATCCTACCAACCCTATTTGCTAAGTCAAGCTGCCTCACGTGACCATACACCCTAAACCCTAAGCCCTAACATGTCGAACAGGAAACGGGTTGATCTGCCGCTAGCTCAAAGCAGCCTGCCTGAAGTGGAAGAATCCTGAATACAAGGAATTCACAACATTGAGTCTCCGCAACGTGGATGTCGTCTTAGTACTTAGTAGTCGTCGTCGTAGTAGTAGTAGTAGTAACCACGATCATTTACAACGGCAGTAACAGCAGCAGCAGCCGGAGTAGCACTGGTAGTCGGCGTCGGCGTCGTCGTGCTCGTGCTTGTTGTTGTGGTCGTTGTTGTTCTTGCTGGTATTGATTGTTGTTGTCGTGGTTGTTGGTGGTGGCGTCGAGCAGCAGCGGCAGCGGCAACAGCAGCGGTCCGAGAAGAGGTACAAGTACTCGTAGGCATCGCAGTAGGAGGTAGTAGTGTTGTCGAATTCGGTCCGTGTTGTCCCTACCGTCACTTGAGTCATTCTCAGATGTCATCACCGCTATGGCCGTGCCCCATCTCCCTTGGACTACGAAACCCCCGAAGGAAGCAGAGCGGCCCGAATTGACCATCCTCGCGAACTCGGGGTTCACATCCACCTAAACGGGCGCCGGGCGTTCGGGAGGTTTAGAAACCTCCGAAAGGTGGGCTTCTCAATTCGTCAGGACCTGCAATGCCCAAGGCCGCAAATGCAAAACGCTTCAACCAGAAGAAGTCTTGTCCTAGGGCTGAAGCCCAGCACCCAGAAACCATCTTACCTAAGACCCTAACTGTTCACGAAACCTTTTCGGAGTTTCTGGAAACATGCCTTCGACCTGCGGCCGCAGAAGCTTTCAGGGCCTATTGAAACTGGAAGCGACTTGAACTGGCACAGGTGCAGGGTTGCTGGGTCTGGGTGTCCTCGGTGCTTGATGCAAGCGAAAACAGGGGTTTAGGTTTCAGAGCTTGAGCGCGCAAGCAGAAGCAATGAATGATGCAATGTCTGAAGGGATACAAAAAACCCAAGCCCAAGAAGCCGGAACCCTGAAGCTATGAGTGCTCTAAGCAACATAAACCCGAACATTCAACTATAGGAATGATGATAACTACAAAAGAATACTAACGTTCATGACCACGAAGATGGTACTGGCGATAATAGAGAAGCCCTAAGCATCGATTAAGGAACAACAGGGAACAAATGAAGCATTGAGACCCATAGTATGGTGACCCTGAGCTCTTTAAAAGAGCCATCGGGCGCTACCAAGGAGCCAGGTTTTTGATGACCTCTCTGACCATGTCGGCCATGAAGGTCTTCTCCTGCCAACCCCTATTTCATCCACCGGTTGCTCCGGGGTTCAGGGGTTGCCGAGTTTGGACTTTCGAGCTTAGGCTGAGCAGCTTGCTTTGCTGGACCCGTGCTGCGGAACGGGTGCGGTGCTTTACACCCTTCAGGACCGAATAATGTTTCCAGTTATTCACTCCATAAACAAAGCGGACAGCATCTACCCTAAACGTTTCCAACCCTAATTAAAACACCCCAACACTCAAAACTTTGCCATAAATTTGAACAGCCCTAAGACCTCGAAACAACTTTGTCATTCCAAAAAGTCTGACATCCTAAAACCGTGGCATATCCCCAAGCTCGGGGCTCCCACCTTGCCTCAGGCTCCAAGCTCTGTAGGGGCTCATAGAAGAGCACCACATCCTCGGAGATCTAGGGCATAGGGACAAAGCCTTATACTCTACGCAGACATACAAACATACACACATATATACCCTGCATAATGCGTATATAGTTCTGTCAAAGACAGTAATGCTGACGATAGCCCGACTTATACGCTTACCAACTTTGTCCCTCGATCGAAAAGGTCCTAGGCTGAATCCGGAGATGTAGGCTTCTGCAGAGCCTCAGGCCTTAGGATCAAAGTTTTCGGTTTAATGGAGCAGAATGCTGAGCTTGCACAAGCTTGGAGACTTGATGCCTTCACCTGGTAGCTGAGGGCTCACGAATTTTGTGGGCATTTCTTCAAGTAACACAAAGCTTCTGTAAACCTAAGAAACTCAGGGGTTGCTCCTCACAGGCTCCGCAAAAAGCTGCATGGCCTGGCTCCCTATACAGCACTGATGGAATGTAGTAGGCCTTCAACATCCGAAACCCAAACCCTCAGCCCGGGAATGGCAGTAAAGCGGCGGCAAAGCCGTCCGTGGGATCCCAGCGAGACCGCGCGTGATCTCGGAGTGCCGACACTTCCTGGTTTGAGCGAGTTTTAAGGCCGTAAACCTCAAACATTATACAGGTTTCTTTCAAAGGTTCCTATGCAGGGAGCAGGGTGCCATGAAGCTTACAAGAAGGGTTGTATGAAAGAGGGCCTCTACAACTTACATTAGGGTTTCGGGGTGTACTATACTGAGCTCGCAGTAGGAGGGTTGTGGGGCCTCTGGCAGTTTCGGTAAGTTTCGGTATTTGGTATGCTAGGCTGTTATCGGGCTTGGGGCCTCTCTCTGGTCTGTAGAGCCTTTTCTTTGCTCTTCTTGGGGCCTTTGGGCGAGCATGCATACAACGTTATGGTGTATATCATCTTAAATGTATTTGGGGACTACAAAAAGACTGCAATACCAATTTTCGAACCTCTCTAGACCCACGTCAGGGGCAGCGAGAAGTTGGCCCCGAAAGGCATCTGACAAGTATCTGTGAACTGGATCCTCTTAGACCCAATAAGAGAACAAGTAAATTGTGCCACGGTCATAAGTAGCAATTAATGCTTTAATCCTTGCTATGCTGATCGCTACAACCCGGCTCACTTACCCTGCTACGCAAATCAGAAGAGCGTCCACCTAGGGCGTTGCATTTGGGGGGCTTACTGAAGAGGTCTGGAGAATTAGCAGTGTTTGCACGATATTTCTTAATGCCCCGAAAACCCATCTCCAGCTTTGATAAGGCACTCTACAACCGGAGCCGACGCCTTCAATACCCCACTTCTTTCTACAACCTTGACTACAACCTACAACCCTACAGGAGCTCTTTCAACGGAAATTAGGGGCCTTAGTAATTAGAATAGGGTTTGGGGGCCCATTATACTATAATACTATAATTAGAATAGGGAAACCCCGTATTGGTAATCATTTAGGCCGCTATAGTAGGGCTTATCATGCATTACCACTACATTACCGTATCCGGTTGTGCAACTCGGGCCTTCAAGTAGGTCTCCCGCGTCATCTGCAGTTGCGTTCGTAGCCGCTGGAGGCCTTCAAGGGGATCTCTATCCAATGCAATTCTAAAACTAATTGCGGGGCCTGAAGAATTGCAGATCAGAGCCCTCCAGGCGTTCTGCGAATCGTTAGGGTTTAACACACGTGTACTGGGCTTCGGCTGCGCTGATCTTCGAAGGCACAGGCCCTTTTGAGCGTGCCTTTGGGCCTCTGAAGAGGGCAGAGAACACCAAGACCGTAACTGTGGAAAGTGGAACGCACCCCCTCTAGGAGCCTAGATACTTAGAATTCAGATTCGGGGGTACCTACAGTATAGTTATATAAGGAATATGCTGTCACAATTGAAAGCCCCTTACTGTGGCTTTCGTTGACTCCACAAAGTGCATGTTGCTGTGAGAGTCCTGGATAACTTTCCGAGAGTCTTCTTCTTTTGGTTTAGCGATGCATGCACAAAAACAACTAGCATCGGAAACCCGAGATCTCTAGCCCCGAACCCGAAACTCTCAATGCCAATACCCCAAACAAAAAGATGCGAAGTTCGCGCCTAGCTCTAACTCTGTCTTGTGCTCTCGCAGAGGCTTCACGAAGTCATGCCAACCTGAGCTAGGTCTAAGGGTGGTTGCTTTTGGCAGGGCCCAATTACAAGATCCCATGATGCTTGAGAAATCCCGATGCTTTTTTGGGTGCTTCTTTGGGCACTTGCGGAATTGGGCCTTTGCCCGTCTCATACGCTTGGGGAGTATCAGTATGAAGCTTTAGTGGCTTAAGTTGAGGCTCGACCGGTTTCACAGGGGTGCGAAGCATGTTGATTGTTCTCAAGAGATTAGGGAGTAATGCGCCTAAACGTAAACACCACATCGCGAGTGTAGGGGTTCGGTGTCAAGGGATGAAGGGCTATGGGGGGATTATCTTAACCCTAAGGGCAACCCAAACGAGCGCCTGCTTTCGGGGCCTTGCAGTTTGGGCATAGATGCTATATGCCATTATATAAGGCGTATAAGTAAATGTTATCTATTACGACTTTTTCAGACCCGCATAGTATATCCAGGGTTGGAGGCCTTCTAAACCCGCACTGCAAGCCGGAGAGCAAAGATGGGTCGTGCAAAGCTTCGTGTCGTGGACCGCCTTCGATTCGGGCTTTCAATGCTCGGGGAGTCCCGTTCATCCAGTCGGCCCACAAGTCGAAAACCTGAAGCCTAAGCCCGCGAACCCTCACCACCGAACCCTAAACCCCACCTCAACAATTCCCTGATAATCCCCCTTGTCAAAAGCGGCCTTGCGGATTCTGGGTCTGCATCAGAAATATCAAAAACAATCCCTATAATCGAGCTTAACATCTCTACATGCCTCGTCAGTGTTGTGCTCGCTCAACCCTAGACCCTTGAAGGAAGGAGCCCCCTACCCTAAACACTTAGTGGCAGGAAACCGATAGCCCTGCCCAAATCAGATGAGCCGTGTCTCTCTAATGTAGGGGCCTAAACATAATTAGAGTAGGGTTTTGGGCTCCTTTGAACCCTAAACCCTAAACCCTAAACCAAACTTTGCAGTATACTTATAAGATGGAACTCTAAGGAATACTGTTGGTAATGATCTCGATTTCTACATGGGCAATTATCAAAATTAGGGTCCCTGTTTGGGTACCCTAAATAGAAGGTGCCGTATTATATGACCCTGGGCATCAACATAGCCCAAAAGCCGTATATAGTATGGTCTTGGGGCCCAAAAGCCTCAATATATGAATCCTTAGATTCCTAGGGTTAGGGACCCAAAAAGGGACCCTAATTTTGACCAAAAAAACCCCATTTTTTGTCTCAGACTTCAGCTCTGCAGTCTGCCTCACCCCACTAGGGCTGCTCAAGGGTGCTTTTGGGTTCAGGGTTCATTATGGCTCTACGAGGATTACGGGTTTTTGTAGGATTTCTGCATAGGATTACGGTTTTTGTAGGATTTCTGCAGGGTGCATCTAAAAGAGGGCCTGAATACTTAGAACGGAGTCTTGCAAGGATTTATGGTACTTTGAAGGGTGCAGGTAGTAGGGGGCATCGAGATTTGGACAAGGGCTTTCAGGTTGCATTTGTGGTAAGCAATCCTAACGAACAGTACGAACAATCTTCCCTAACCCTAAATCCTGAAGTGTTCAATAGAGAAGCTGCTTGAAGAAACACTGCACGTGGCGCCAGCCTAAACACTCTAAGCTCGCACAAACACCAAACACACTCCAATGCCAAGCCTTCCAACAACAATTATGTAGGGGTTAGGGTTTAACGATGTGAGCATACCATACCATGCCATACCATACCAGACCAGACTAGACCATTAGCGCTTTGGGCTTAAGGGTTTGGGGTATAGGGTGTTGGGAAGATGGAAGCATTACATCAAGCTTCCCTGCGACTCCCATGAGCCACAAGCCTTGGCCAGAAAGCTCAACAGCTGCACTCGATCCAAGGGCTTCTCATTGATTTCTTCCTTCCAGAATGGATGGGTTTGGAGTTCGGAGTTTTAAACTATACGGCTAAGGGGGTAGACGTGAAGATGGCTTCTCTGCTAATGAGGGTTTAAGGTTGAAAGTGGGACTAAAACCAAAAAAAAGCTGCATGAAGTCCTATTGAATGGCAGCCGGGCTAAAGCGCGGTTCAGAGTAGAAGGCCTTGCGGTTTAGGAAACGGTGTAGGGTCTAGGAAACCCACACCATAAGCTCTACGCTATAGGGTTTTGGGGCGTTCTGGGGTGGTGGTTTTCAAGCTTGGGGTTCGACACGTAGCTTCGCGCTCAGGGGGAAGGACGCGCCTAACTCAAACCCCTACTTCCAAACCCCTGGCCCAATGACTTGATCCTGGGCCACACTACACCCAAGCCCTGCCAAAATTATGTAAGGGCCCCTAGAGGAAAGACACCTCAAGAACCCTGAAAGGAACCCCTCTTGCGACCCCTTAAAGCAATCAGAGAGTGTAATATAAGGGCCTTAATAATTAGAATAGGGTTTTGGAGTATATTATACTATAATTATAAGGAGCTCCCAAAATAGTATAGTTCATAATTTAGGCCCCTATGAGAATAGGGCTTTGGGATATATTGTGCAACAATAATAAAAAGGAACCCTAGGAATGCTATTGATAAGTACGTAGGCCGTACTATACCCTAAACCCTAACCCCTAAACCCCTAAACCCTACTATACCCTAAACCCTAAACCCCTAAACCCTACTATATATATACCCTAAACCCTAAACCCTAAGCCCCTAAACCCCTCTAAACCCTACTATACCCTAAACCCTAAACCCCTAAACCCTACTATACCCTAAACCCTAAACCCTACACCCGGGGCCCCGGCTGCACCGGTCAGGAGGCTCTCGTGCACGGCGCGCATGGCCCGGGATGACTGGGCCATGAGCCTTGGGCTTTTGGAAGCTTCGAGCAGGGTTCACTAAGGGGGTTAGGGGTTCTATGAGGGTTCTTTTCGGGATTCAGGTTCCGGGTTCCATGGGGGTTTTGTTGGGGTGTATAGTTTAGGACTCAATGAGGGTTCTGTTGAGGTTTTTCTATGAGGGTTCTTCGAGCTTGTAAGTAAGCGTTCAAGACAGGTTCTGTTGGGGTTTAGGCTTGAGGGTTCTAGGAGGATTCTGCTGGGGCTTCGTTTAGGGTTCTGTGAAGGTTCTGCTTTGATTGTTGGTTTAGGGCGTAGGGGTCTAAGCGGGTTCTTCTGGGATTTAGCTGCCTTTGCCAGAGTCTTCCGTGCCTCAGGTCAAATCATGAAAACATACAGATCGGGGTGGCAAGGTCCCATGGGTCAGCTGGCATTCGATGCCGTGTCGCGGTACGGATTCCGGCAGTGGTTCCAGCAGGGCTGGCTGTCTGCCGAGATGTCCGCTGGCTTACCGGGCTCGCATTGTCGGTATTTTTAAAACATGTTAAACTGTTAACATTTTGCGGGCCAGTCGGTGCAGAAGTCTCCACGTGTTTTGGGTTGCCAAATCAGTCTGGTTTCTACAGTGCTGTTTGCTGTAGTTCTGTGCCGACAAGTTGTTCGCTGCCTCTTTATATGTTTTATTTAAAGCTCCTTTTGTACCACTAAATGTTCATCTTTGCAATTGGTAATATGATGAAAAATGTGTTAAGGAGGATGAGGAGCTGATTTCTGTGGTAACGCTTGAGCATAGAAAGCCCAAAGCCCTCAATTCCTAGAACCCTGAAGCCCCTCAAGCTCAAAATCCTCGAACACGTAAGCCCTTCACCCTACACCCCGCTCCGTTGCCCAGCAGCTGCGCGTTCGACAGGACCTGGCCCATGAAATGTTGGTGATCCTCTGAAGTAGCTGGCCTTGCCGTTTGGGCTTATTCGGTGTTATGGGGGGGTTATGCATGGGGTTTACCGGGGACTATAGGGATTGACAGGGTCAACTCACTACACTATAGGGATTTATAGGGTCTATTAATTACAAGAGTTTATAGGGGTCTCGAAGGTTGACTAACCAAGACTTATATGGGTAGAAGGGCGTGATAATGATAACGGTAACGGAGGTTTAAGTGTATGGTTCAATATACTTTAAGTTTTGCCACTACGGCTCCACAGGACTTCATAATGGTTTTGCAGGTTTGGCTGTATAGGGTGTTTACCTGGTAATTATTTAAGCTCCTATAGCATGGGTCTTGGAAAATCGAACACAAGGGGGTCTTGACCGGGGAGTTCGAGGGTTTTGGAGGGCGAGGTTCTTATGATTGCATTCTAGGGTGTGATATCGGTGGGGGGGGGGGCGACGATCATAGTGTGATGAAAACGGTACTGTCAGGGATAGTTTCTACGGTGGGGGGGGGCACGATCATAGTGCGATGAAAACGGTACTGTCACGGATAATTTCTACTAGTTGCTCAGACGGCCTGCAGTATCCGTCAGTAACCGAGTGTCCGCACCCCAAAAGCGTTTCAAACCCCAAACCGGAAACGACCCAAAGTCCAAACCCCAAACCCCATGCTGTGAGTCCTAAGCCGCCTCCGTCCCTAGAAGTCTAACTTAGTTGCTGAGTTCATAAGCCCCAAAAAGTGTACACTCTGAGTTTTATAGTGGGTAAGATTATCCCAAAAAGTGAAGAAAGTGTATCCACTCAGCTACTAAGCTAAAATCCTAAGAACTCCCAACCTGAACCACCAACCAGCCTGAAGCCTCAAAGCCTTAGTCCCTGTAATCTCCCCACCCCTAAACTTCCTTTGGCTAGTAGGGAATGGAGGAATGGGGTACAATTATAACTACTATTACTACCATTCTTCCATTCCCTACTAACCAAAGGTAGGTAAATTACAATCATCACTCCACTCAGACTACGGTTTAGGGTTTAGGGTTTAGGGTCCACTCAGACTACAATCGAATCAAAAGCCCCAGGAAACCTGAGTTTTCACCCGGAGGGCCTGAACTTGGACATCTCGTGCCATTCTTTGAGGTCACTCCGTCGGATGCCCGTGGTAAAGGACCTCCGCGAAGGGAAGCAAAGGGAATTTCAGGTATGGATTGGGTACTGCCCCCCATACAGTAACGGTCTATAATAGGGGGTACGAAAAATGCCTTAGGTATCTGTACTGTGTTTATATGTATATATACACCTCTTATTCTGCTGTTTCTGAGTGGGAGCAGCATCCAAGCTATAGAGCTCTACATGGCTTCCAGAAGCGCTCAACCTGCAAAGTTCGGAGTTTGAGGCTTGCGGTTCAGGGCTGGTGCTTTAGGCTTCTAGAGTTTCGTGTAGCCGAAAAGACCTACCTTTTCAAGGAACCATTACCCTAAATTTTAGGTGCCGTATTATAATAAGGACCCAAAAAAGGGACCATAATTTTGACAACCACCCATATAGAAACCATCATCAGGAACCCCTAAAAAAGGGTAGGTCTTTTCGTCTACTAACGGCTAGGGTTAACAGGTTTTTCAGCCACAAAGGATTCGCCGGGCCTAGGGTTCATGCGTTTAGACTTCGGGGTTGCAGCCCTTTAACGGGGTTTAGGGAGTTACCTTTGACTTACCATAATGGTTATCTATGGCAGAATTCTGTAACAGTATGGATGATTATGGGAATTATGGGAAGTTACACCGAATTCCTTAACAGCCTCACGCTCAGGGTTCAAGAACGCCTCAGGTTGAACATTCTAGGGTTTAGGGTCTAAGGCTTTAGGCGGCCTTATATAAGGGTGCAAGTGCTTGAGGGGTCTAAGGGTTTATGCAAGGCATCTGCGGACCATCCAAGCGGGAGCCACGCAGGGTCTTGGGGTTTAGGGTTTAGGATTTATGAAGATTCTAAGGTTTGGGGTGCAAGAAGACTTCCAGGGATGAAGCTTAGCATGCCGGATTTGGGGATGCAATGTTTCTTGGCATCAGGGGGCCTTTTCTGATCAGGATCTGTCTATTTAAGGTCTGAGTTCCGACCCCTCATTTCCTGCAAGTCTCACGTAGGATTTAGCATCTTGTGTTTACACTTAGGGTACTGATGACCTCTGAGGGTAAAGGCACAAATGGCCAAGACAGCAGAAACGAGTTCTGGCTTTAGGCTAATGATGCTTTTTGATTTCAGTTGGGGCCACCTGCCGCAGCCCTCGCCCCGAAAAAGAAGAGGCGGAGGAAGGGACACAGCAACTGAGACTGTGTGCGGCGCAGAAAGCATCCCCTGCCCCCGAGAAACTGGAACGCCGGCCTGTTGATCGTGAGGATCTGCGAGACGAGCTGTTGGAAGGCAACCTTGTGCTTCTTGTCAACATCCTGCAGCGGACGGAGGCAAGTCTCTGAAACACTACACCCACGCTTCAAACCATAAGCCCTCAACACGAAATTCAACACCCTCAACTCGCACGTTGGCGCGAGTAAGCATGCAGTGTTGGTCTGGGCACAAAGTGTCCACACGTCAGGGGCCATCATGCAAGACCCTGTGACAGAATGCTCGCATTGCTCGCCACGACACTGTGGGAGTTACAAACACGTTGACCGCCATTGAAGGCGCCCGCAGCATCCCAAAGCCCTGATCATATCCTTCAGCCAGGATGTAGATTCTACAACTCCTGGTCAATGGCTAAATTTTTATTCAAGGTTGCAGGATCCGAGTCCTGGCTCGGCTGCTCGGCGAAAATTGGAAAGCCCACAGCCCTACCTGTTAAGGACGTGCCGCCAATCGTAAATTGTCGTATGGCAATCGCTGTGTCATCACGGTCCAGTTCACCTAGGTCCTACGGCTGATGGACAAAATCCTGCATTACCCATTATAAGGAATATACCATAATTCCCATAGTTTAGAGTCCTTAAGGTCATGCAGGATTTTGTCCATCAACAGTAGTTCTTCGGATCCTCAAGTTAGGGTTTCCGGATCAGAGGGTTGATGTCTTCGAGCTTCAGCTCATCAACAAACAACAACCGCACGTTGTTATCATGACAGTGAACATGGCGCTCAAAACGATAATGAGGAGGAATTGGTCATGGTTCTGATACGAAAACTATCCCAATCGCAGACAGGCCTCACAGACATGAGTGAAACCCTTGACCTGATTTAGGGGCCTAATTACCAATACTATTTGGGGGGTTCCTTATTATAAAGATAGAAAGATGGGCCTCAAAACCCTAGTCTGTTCATTAAGGCCCCTACATTATAGCACCCTTATAGATCCCTTCTAGTGCCCCTTTAAAGGAACCCTATTCTAATTATTAAGGCCCCGATATTAAGGATGATACGATGATTAGAATAAGGAACCCACAAAATTGTATTGGTAAATATTTAGGCCCCTGTAGTAACCCAAGCTTCTGCGAGCTTAAGCTCCTGGAGATCGAGATCTTCGAGAAGCTCCAGCTGCGAGGCCTCGTAGAAAGCTTTCTTCTGAGGCGCCGGGCCCTGGACACGTGGGTGGCTCAAGCTTCGAGGGTTTAGGGAGGGTTTAGGGTTTAGGATTTAGGGTTTCGGAGTTCAGTGTCTAGGGAGGGTTTAAGGGTTTGGGTTTAGGGTTTAGGAGTTCAGGGTCTAGGGAGCCTGAACCCTAAACGCTATCATCAGGTTTAGGAGTTTAGGGGTTTAGGGACCCCAAACCCTGGATTTCGGCTCTCAGGCATTTATGGAGGAGCTCCAATGCTTGCAGCCTTATCAATGGTTTCAGGATCTCCCAGTCTCTGTTTCTTTCCACGTCATACAGGCAAGGACTTCAGAAAACTTTTCGGGTTTTCTGATCCTCCAAATCGGTCCTCTTGGATCGGGGCACTTCGCAGGCTTGAAGACAAAGTTCAGCCACCCTATGCCTTAAATGTTATAGGGCCCCAAAAAAAGCACATAAGCAAAACTTAGGATAGGGATATCCCATATCAACTCCCTTATAAAGAAGCCCAATAAGGCAGGGGTTTCCCTATAACATGCTTCTGCTTATATGCTTTTGGGGTCCCTAATGTTAATCCCGCCTATCGTTCGCGCCGATAGCGGGCAGCCAATGCTTTGACTGCAGACATCTCCTATATCCGACACCTGACCCCGTAAGTTACTAAAGCTGGCAATCTACACCAAAGCATTGAGCTGAAATCAAAACCCAGGATACCACGCTAAATGCGGCAAAATCCCCCGTGCCACAAACGCCATGTGGGCTATCTCTTCGTCTCTTGGAAAAAGCCCTCTGGAAGTTCCCCAAAGCTGCGGCTTCTTCCATGAAAGGGACGTCGTCAGGATCCTAGGTCCTGCTGCTTCCAGTCCCTGCTCCTTTCTAGTTGGTTGCTGACACTACATTCCCAGAAAGTCGCAGCGTCAGAAGGATTACAGGCGCATCCCAAGCCAAAATTGTAGCCTAAGCTCCGGGATCCTGAGCACTGAATCAAGGTCCTGAGCCCAACAGACAAGGCGAAAGCCTTGGTGTGCTGCTTCTTGAGCAGCCGCTGCTGGTCTTGTTTCAAAGACAGCCTTTGGTCTCAGATGTTCGTTCTGTTTGGCAACAACAGCAATAGTACTTTCCACTCCTCGTTCATGTGCTCATGGATATGCAGGTCTATTATTATTACTATTACTGTCATTATTATTGCTATTATTATACTATTTATTGTTATTACCGATTATTATTACTATTGCTATTATTACTGTTTTTCTTATTCTAATTTTATTACAATTGTTATTATTGTAGCCGTGCTTCGGCTTTCATTTCGGGATCGGCCTAACGGCCTCTTACGCTGGATCATGAGCCATCGAGCAGTGTCAGACTGTGCAGCGCTGCTTCCTGCCGACTTCCTCCTCGCAAACCCAGAACCGAAAGTCCTAACATTGTGAAAATCTGCTGCCTGCTAACTCTGGAAATGCTACATTTCCTAAATATGCGTTTCAGATCCGTTTGGGGATCCGTTTTAAATCCGATAGGGTTTTGGGATAAATTTGTACTATGGTTATAATAAGGAACCCCTAAAGTAGTGTAGGTAGTTATCAAGGCCCCTATATTAAACACCTCGAAACCCCAGAAGCAAGCCAAGTCGCTGCACCTTTTCGAGGGCTTTCGACATGGAAGTTGCTGCGACTCCCTCCAGCTTACCCGAGCAGTGGGCCCTAAAAAAACTGGGAGTTTCAGAAAGTAGGGGACCCAACTAGTGGGATCCTTCTTCCAACAAAGGGGAGCCCATGGACTAAGCAGGCCCCCGGAATAGGGTTGATGGACAAAATCCTGCATGACCCATTATAAGGAATATACCATAATTCCCATAGTTTAGGGTCCTTAGGGTCATGCAGGATTTTGTCCATCAACCGTAGGGAGGGAGGCCCAAAGGAACAGCGCTCCACCACTTCTTAAACCGCAGAAAAGCGCCGGAAAGTTAGAAATTTCGACAGGGAGTGGAGGCTATTCTTGAGGGCGAAGCTGCAGAAGCTAAACCCTCAAATAGCCTTGCAAAATCACAGGAATGTGAGGATGTTGTGTGTTCTGGGTAAGGGGTGACGAGTGATCGCACCATGCTGCACCAAAGTAGATAAGGGTTTCGGGCTGGGGATTGATAGAACTAACTATTTGTGCTGGACGGGTGGGGCGGGGCGGGAACGGTAACTAGTAACCCTGCGTCTAATAGAACCATCACATGTCCATGTCCTACGAGCAACAACGCTGTTCGAGCCAGCAGATTCACGATCATCCGAGGCGAGGGACTGCATGAAAGGCTCCCCAAGCAAGGTATTTGGGATTGCTGCAGTGAACACGGCACGTTGGTCCCGAAACCCTGCAGCTGAGAGCAAAATCTGTCATGGCGAAGCAGATGCTTTCTTTGCCATGGTACTCAAGCCAAGCTCGTTAAGAAGAGCTCAGATGAATTAGAAAGTCAGATTGTTGAAAGACTTCCAGGATTGTATACAGATACGTATATACGGTGTATATTGGTATGTGTACGTTTCGGGGTCGATTGTCCCAGAGGGGTTGGATGCATCACATTCTCAGGGTTTAGGGTCTTGATATGAACCGTCCTGACCAAGCTGCTTACCCAACGCCCACTTACAATCGCCACAAGTATTAGCACCACAAAGGTGGAGCAACGGTAGGTAGTAAGCTCACGGAAATCTTAATTGCAAGCAACTAGAAATAGGTTAACCGCGAAGCCTTTGGGTGATCCTTCCAAGAAACTCCGTAATCCTTAAACCCTGCACGGTTGAGGGCAGGAAGGATCGGCGGTGGGAGAGAGGAAACAACCTCAAGCCTCCTGTGCACCTTAACTTGAAAGAAACCTCGATGTCTGAACCCTACTGACTGTAAACACCTGAAAGGTGCAACCTTCTACTATAGGGGCCTTAATAATTAGAATAGGGTTTGCGGGCCCATTATACTATAATTGTGATAAGGAATCGGAACCCTGCAAGCTTCTAGATTCTGGGCTCACTTGGGGTTTCCCGACGTCTCCCTGAGCAGGCGACACCGACTCCACGATGGGCGAGTTCTCGCCACCATCGTCGAGATTAGTGCCTGGGCAAGGCTGGCATGTTAGAAGCTGCGACATGTTGCAACGCTTTCAAAAAATGCTTCGAACTTCCTTCAATCGCTCAAAAAGCTCACGGATGAGATGATGAGAGGGGCATCTTCAACTTGGGGGAGACTTGCTGTCAGCCTTCCACGGGAGGGAAGCCCGGGCCGTGGCCGTGAGAGCCGACTCCATGAAAACGCTTTATGCGTAGGGATTTAGGGTTTAGGGTATAGTAGGGTTTAGGGGTTTAGGGTTCAGGGTATAGTAGGGGTTTAGCGGTTTAGGGTTTAGGGATTAGGGTTTAGGGTTTTACCTAGGTGGTTCTAGAACTACTTGGCCTTGTAGAGATGGCTACCCCCAGGTATAACCTGAACTACTCTGTCCCGTGTGGCCCTTTAAACTTAGTAGCTGAGTGGATACACTTTACACTTTTTGGGATAATCTTACCCACAATAAAACTAAAGTCTACACTTTTGGGGGCCTATGAACTCAGCAACTAAGCAAATAATGCCCGCAGTTTCTCCTAAGCTCGGTTGCGCATCTTTGGGCTGAGACGTTTGAAGACCCCCAGTGGCCCCAAATCCCTAAAAACACCCGGGCCGAAACCGTGGGGTTGGAAGTAGCTATGACATGCTATAACTGTCTTTCATCCCGTTGATTAGTTACAAAGTCCCCATGATCCATGATGCTATAACTGTACTTCATCCCATTGATTAGTTACTAAGTCCCAGGATGCTTAACTAACACCCTAAACCCTCACAAAATGCTTGTCGAAGCCTGTGTAGAACACTTACGGCACCCCCTTTAAGTTGAAAGCTGCCATGATCCTTCAAGGGACCCTTTAAGGGACCCTTTAGGCGATCCTTTCAGAGATCCTCTAAGGGACCCTTTAAGGGACCCTTTAAGGGATCCTCTAAGGGACCCTTTAAGGGACCCTTTAAGGGATCCTCTAAGGGATCTTTTCAGGGATCCTCGAATGGGATCCTTTCAAAGGCAGCGCAACTGAGCTCCTGGGCGCGCTCGGGCAAGCAACTGCACCGTCTTCACGGTCAGGTTCTGGGCGTAGAACGGCTTGTGTTTTTAACTGGGGTTTAGGGCCTAAGTTTAGGGTTTAGGGTTCAGGGTTTAAGGTTTAGGGTTCCTTTCTTGAAAGGGTTCTAGAGGTTAGAAGGTTGCTATGGGGTCGATACATGGGCCTGATCCATTAAAAGAAAGATTTGGGGCAGACCATAGTATGTCAGTATATAGGGACTACAAAGGCAACATGTTGAGCATGGCGGTCGGGGGGTTTCCTGCAGTTTCACCGGGATTCAGCATGAGGATTCCATCTAGCGATTTTATGGGGTTTAAAGGTTTGGCGTACTGGTCTTCACGTGGGAAAGAGTCCGAAGTCAACAAGGGAAGACTTCCTTGGCTACAAAGAGAAGGGGACTCAAGAAACAGTAGCAACAGCTCCAAAAAGACTGCCTTTACATCGCAAACCCTCAACTCCATACACCATGAACCCTGACTCAGAAACTCTACACTCTACACCCTCCAAACAGCCGTTGATGTGTATAGGGCTTGAGGGATTAAGGGCTTGCGGGCTTTAAGGGTTTTACTTCTCTCCGAAACTTCGGTTTCGTAGTTGCACGTTGAGTTCCTGCAGGCTCCGCGCGTGGTCACTCCGAAGGCCTCCTAATCCCTCTGCATCCCCATCACGGTGGACCCCGGATGCAGAAACCCTCTTCCTTCAAGTCCTGACACTCAACACCCCCATCAAAAAGACGTCTGAGGGAAAGGGGCTTCATGAGGGGTCGAGATTGCACCCCAAGGCAAGGAAGATGTTCTTGTCTTTGGTTTTGCATCATGGCAGGCTCAGGGCTGAGTCCCTGAAACAAGCCCTATCAAAATACTAAGTGATGTAGGAACCTGACTAAGAAACCTTGGGCGTCTATTCGGGTTCCTGAAATGAATCCTACTATTTTGGGGTTTTAGGCCCAGGGTTTCTTAATCAGGTTCCTACATTAGGACAAATAGAAACCTAAAGCAGTAGCTCAGGCCTCCGGTGGATATTCTGCGAGAACCAGCAAATGACTTTAAAGGAACATTATATAGGAGCTGTAAAGAAATCACTGAGAAGCTCATCAGAAAATAACGTGGTTTTCTCACTATCGCAACTGGCAGTAAACTTCTCAAAGACCCCTTAACAAGCACCCACATAACGCCCGAGCCCTGAACTGTCGAGCCCTTCCAGCATGCCTCATCGGCGTTGTCCACGAGATTTTCATCCCAGGGTGGGAGGATAGCATAGAGAGGGGCCTCGGTTTAGGGAGTTTCAGGGTTTAGGGCTTTGGTGTTTTAGGCTTGTCGGGTTTTGGTGGGGTTAAGGGCGGGCGTTGTCCAGAGTTTAGGGTTTTAGGGTTTAGGGTTTAAGGTTGGTGCCTCACCGGCTCAGGCGTCAGCGGTCCCTGCTTTAGTTTGGGATTCCGAGTTCAAAGGCAAGGCAGCAGTACTAGTCACTAGTCGTGGAACTCCAGTCCATACTGTGCATCTGTGGCTGCTACTGCTGCACTGCTGTTGCTACTACTACTACTACTACTACTGCTACTACTACTACTACTCCTACTACTACTACTACTACTACTACTACTGCTAGAACTACTACTACTACTACTACTACGCCTACTAGCCACGCCCCCCCCCCTACCAACCACCTGGCGCCTCAACCCATCGTCATCGTCATCATCAACGAAAATTATATCTGCAGAAGATGCAGGGGCTCAGGCCCCCCTGTCTGTGAC
>BGNK01000368.1:75596-130929 GCA_003297005.1 Symbiodinium sp. clade A Y106 | reverse complement strand
AACCGGTGAAGTTGCAGAGGCTCAAGCCCCAAAACTGCGACAGCAACTGGAGTTGCGGATTCGACGGGGAAGAAACTGCCAAACCACAGGTGGTCGGATAGTACGAAAACACTGTAAATGCCGTGGAACACGCAGGTGCTGCCAAGAAGGTTTAAACACTCCCAAAACCTGAAGCGCAACATCTTCTAAACATCAAAAACAAAGATGCCAGCTGTACATGGGAGAGGCTCGCCAACACCNAAACCCAGGCGTGCGTTTTAAGCCTCATAAGATGTTCCGACATGACGAAAGTACTGTAAATACCGAGTAAAGCGGATGTGTGTTAGAGGAGTATGTGGGCGGGGGTGGTTGGTAGGGGGGGGGGGCGCCTACTACTACTACTACTACTACGACTACGACTACGACTACCACTCCTACTCCTACTCCTACTCCCACTCCTTCTCCTACTCCTACTACAACTACTACTGCTCCTTCTTCTACTACTGCTGCTACGAGCCGAAATTGGACACTTATTATATATCTTAGACACCCAGGAATAGAGAAAACAACCTAGACCCAAACCTGACCTGGATCTTTCACAGCCACAAGCAACCAGAAACCAGCATCCTATTATTTAGGGTGCTATATTAGGGTCCCCAATTTTTATGAGTTTGCAAAACGAAAGCCGGAAAACTCAGAATGGGTGTTTATCAGATTTGCTCCGCTAGAGGGATTGGGTGTTGGCTCTCTTATGCATATAGAGACGATAACCAAATCTTAGTACTACATGTTCAGGCCCAGATGCTAAACACACACTCTTGGGCTTCAAACGCTTATCTCTACTCACAACCCTGAACCTACTCAACCCCAAACCCCGACATACACCACAAGTATGACAAGTAACAAGCCCCGCAAGCCTCTACACGCCATAAACCCTACAAGACCTGCCAACCCATACATTACATGCTCTGACCGACGCCGCTTTCACCCTTCAAGTCCTAAAAACCCAAAAGACCCTACCAGACTCTCTAAGCCCTACACACCCATAAGCCTCATGATACAATTGATTAGTATAGCTGCAGAATATGTAAATGATATGTTTAAAGCCCTCAAACCCCTGTAAATCCAATCAGCCGCTATCAGAGCAAGCAAGGCCCGGCAAGCCCAGGGCAGCCCCACGAAACCTTATAAACCATACCAGCCCTGTAAGACCCTAACTCTATGAGCTCTATGAACCTTTTACCCCCAATAGTGGCCCGAGACGTCATGATGTAGCGGCCATTGGTCATTAGGCTAGGTTTGGGTTCCATCTTTACATAGTAAATACGGACTAAACAACACAACTAACCATTTCGGGTTCTATATAATGCCCCAAGCTCAGTGCCGGCAAGTCGCTATAGCGACCCTTGAAGAAACGCTTATAGTAACCCTACTTATGACAGCGCCAAAACTGAATCAGCCCTAGTCCAATCTCTGTGGCCCCCCAAATCCACTCCGCCTTCTTCCCGTAGTCATCGATCGGATCGGCCGATGCCTTCGCACGGAGCAAGACCTGAGAACGCAAGTGGAGAGCCCATTTCAAGGGATCCAAGAGAGTTGCAAAAGGGCCGCATGTTCTTCTAGTTACCGGGTCCTTCGTGTTTGGGCTAGCGATACAGCCCCACAATCATCGTCCTCTCTTGCGTCTGAATTCCCGTGGTGCTTCGATAGCTTGCAGAAGGGATGTTGAGCAGCACACTATTTTGGTCTAAGCTGGCAGGACTGAGAGTACTAGTCATAGTACTCGTCGTCGGTACCGTCATTTAAGAAGGATCGTGGTTATCACGCTGTGGGTGAGAAGTGTGTGAGCTGCCTCGAACAGAGGGAGGTTGTGGCTAGCCCTAGGATGAGGGCCCTAATGATTGAGAATTGTCGTGGTAGTTTGTATCGTAATTACTAACCCCGGACTAACACTAGGAAATATCACAAAATATTGTCATTATTCCGGACTGATGTTTGAAACGCATACACCCCTCCGACCTGCCTCCACAGCCTCCGTGTGCTTTGCGTGACAGGCAAGACTCAGCGGAGTTGTTCCGAAAGAGCTCCTGCGTATGTTGAGGCATTACCGGAGGCGATCTGCAACCCTACTGGCGCTTGAGGCAGTGGAAACGGGAATACAGGGACTACTATGAGTCTGGGATCATATAATATAAGGACTATTATAGGGATCCACTCTCCCAAAACCCCTGAAGCACCGGTAAGCCAACAGGGAAGAATGCAGACCCTGAAGCCTAGGATCCTGTAATACAGACCTGAAAGACGCCGAATAAATAGGATTAAAGCATGCGGAGCCCAAGTCGCAGGATCCTATGATACATAGCCTCAGTAGCAGGATCCTTGTTACAAGGACCACTAAATGCGGCACATCCCTTTTCTGACATTTGCCCATAAATCAGACTCTATTACCTTTAGACGTACCATACTATACTCCCCAAACCCCTTCTTCCGGATGCTGGCTCGGGAGTTTCGCTGAAGGTCGTGGGGCCCCAGCCTTGCGTTGGAAGCTCAATGCATACCTCCCATTTTAAGAACTACAGACTCTGTGAGGAAGCCATTATAAGGAACCCTAAACTACGGTTTCTATAGAAACCATTACAAAGAACCCTCAACTACAGTTTCTATTGAAACCATTATAATATAAGGAACCCTAAAAAGGTAGGTCTTTTCGGCTACAGGTATCCGAAGCCTTGGCAATTACACAAAGAGGCGCTCCTGACGTTGAGGTTCGCTTTGTTGCGGACCATTTCTGCGATGATGCTACTGCAGTTCTGCCTGGGAAGGTGAGCCGGCTGTAGTAGGGCCTTCTGTGATGGGACGGCGATCTGCGAGGGGATCTTAGGGAGTTTATTGGACTTCCGGAGGCACGAAAGGCTTCAGAGCTAAATGAGGCGGGCTACACGCGGATGTCATGAGCCTTTTGGCTGTGTGGACCTTCAGGGTTCAGACTCCTTGACACCAAATCCGTAAGCTTTGACCGCCAAATCGCTCCCATGTCCTTCTCAGGGTGCCCCAAAACCCTACCCTGAAGCCGGAAACTACGAACCTGTCCCTCGGCCACAGCCGGTGCACGACCGACACATCGGTATCGCCCACAAACATCTCTTCCTCACCTCCTCCCAGAATTTAAAGGACCATGGATCAGCCCAGCCAGCGACCTGAAATGAAGGAGAGACCTTTCCAGGCTTAGGCTATATGTATATATATATATATATATCAATTATCTATAGATGCATATATATGGCGAAAGAGGAGAGAGAGAGAGAGAGAGAGAAAACAAAAAGCAAGAGATAGTGTGGAGTTTGGGGTCTAGGGTTCAGGGTTGAAGGGTGAGGGGTGAGGGTTTAAGCCTTCATGTACCCAGAACGTCACGAGAGAAAACTGGTCATGTCAAGTGGCATGTGGGGCTTTCTCGCAAGCACGTGCAACCTCCGCGGGTAGCTTCGTGGGATTGGCTGATCTGAGTCTTCAGAGGTTGGAATTGGGATCCACCGGTTATAAAAAATGTAAGCCTACTCGTAAATACTAAATACTCATGACCCGAATTTGGGTCCTGATCCTCCGCTGAACTGAACCGAGAGAAACGGACTGTTGGCTTCAAAACCCCACGGTCACGACATTTCGGCGCCAACGTCGGTGGTAAGTCAGAACTTGTAGTGTCATAAGCGGACCGCGTTTCTTTACTAACCCGTTGCCCGAACTACAACCCAATGACAACTCTAAGTACCGCATCCCCCGAACGTACGGAAAGGCAGCAGCGGTTTGGTGAAGGCAAGTCGAGAGAAAAACGGGCTGGCTCTCGAACTCTGGGATAGGCTCGGGGGGTTCGACCTCACAACCGAGATGGTTTAGGGTTTAGGGGCTGAGGGCCCCAATTCAAGAACTTGAAAAGCAAAATCCGAGGCCCTGAACTGTCAGCCTTGACTCGGTCATTGAAGACCCTATCCTAAGTCCTATGGGCCCTGTGGCACGCAAGGCTCCAGCAAAGTCATAAATTCATCGGCATCCTGTGGACGGATCGGAGCATTTACCTTGCAGGAGATCTTGCGGTTGAAGGTTCAGGTTCAGGGTTTAGTATGTGGGAGTTTCCCAATTAGGGGGCCCTAATATAGTACCCTAAATGGTAGGATCCCTATGATAAGGACTCCAAAATAAGTGGCCCCGATTTTCGGAAACTCCCATTTAGGCTTTCGGAGGGAGGAAGGACAGCTGCCGAGTCGGTCTTTGGTGCCGGGTTCGAATGCGGTGCATGCATCAAGGGGCTCTCAGACTACTGCATATGGGTGGTTGTCAAAATTAGGGTCCCTTGTTGGGTACCCTAAATAATAGGTGCCGTATTTTGACAAGGGCCCAAAAAGGGACCATAATTTTGACAACCACCCATATAAACCTCTCCTCCCCGAAAGCTACCAGCCAAGCCTGGGTCTAAATTTTGGCTATGAAGGGTCACGGCCTGCACGTCTCGGGGGAGTGCGCGAAGGGACTGAACCCCACGTTTAGCGGCTTAGGCTTTCGGAAAGCTATGGTTTGAGCTTCCACTCTGTCGGATGAAATTTGGGGTGTAGAGTGTTCGTATTCCGGATGCACTTTCGGAAGCTTGCAGATGTAGAAGCCCAAACCGTTGCAGCGCAAATATGCCGAGCAGTTATGCCGAGCATACAACAGTAATGTTCTTCCTTCGGGTTCCTCGGACAATCAGGAATAACATACCTCCAAGCCCTATTCTAATTATTATCAGGGTCACTCTATGAGCCTTCTACAACATTCATAGAACCCTGTCAGACTATGAGACCCTACTCTACTTGTCAAGGCCCCTATATTACACCCGACAAACCCCTGCGCTCATAGAACCCTGCAAGGCCTATTCCGCATAGCTACAGGGCCCTATATTAAGCCCGAAAAAAATACACCCCCTGTATATAAGTCTCATAGCACCCTATAGAATTCAATTCTAATTATTCTAATTCTGAAGGCCCGATATTACAGCCTGCAAAACATGATGAAACCCAACCCTGCAAAACCCTGTCCGAACTAACAAATCATAAAACCCCCTTACTGTAACCCTTAGAGACACCCGGTTCTTGCAGGAACCCTATTCTGCTCCTTGAGGCCGCTACACCGTTAAACATTCAACACTCAACACCTAAACCCTCAACCGGAAACCGAAGGCCCTGGATTAGTTGTAAATCGCCCGAATATGCTTGAGATTATATCTAGTCGTAGGGGATCCACTCTAATGTATGGTATCCTTCGATGAAGCTTGGCGCGCGGGGCCCTGGCGGAGGCTCGCGCATTGATGAGCCGCTTGACCAATCCCAGGTCGCCACGGAGGCAGGCTTCCTTGCTTTAGGGGCAAGCCGCGTATACAAATAAACACCAAAAACCAAACACAATTGTGCCTGTGTGCGTGTATATATATATATATATATATTACTATACACACTATTATATACAAATCTGGTGTTTCAGAAGATCATGTAAACACATTTCGAACCCGTCCTGCGGACTGACACGTTTTGGGGGGTGGTGTCTTCCTTTTGCAGGGAATTGACGTTGCTTCCTTTCCTTGTAGATTGGGCAGGCCTGAGGAGAAGAGAAAAGAGTTGCAGCAAGAATACTGCTTGTCGAGATTTGTGTTAAGTAATATCCCCCAGCCTCGCCCTGCGGTTCGATCACCCACGATTTAGCTCTAATACGGCTGATGGACAAAATCCTGCATGACCCTAAGGACCCTAAACTATGGGAGTTATGGTATATTCCTTATTATGGCTCATGCAGGATTTTGTCCATCAACCGTACCTCAAGGGCCTTAGGCCTTGAGCTCTCAAACCCTAAAGAAAGCAAACACACTGCGCCCTTTTTAGCCCCAAACCCCAAAAATCTGAAAAGCCCGAAACACTGAGGCAAAAAAAGCAGCAAAATACAAGGGGGACACTAAGGGGCCTGAAGTAGGGTCTAGGGTTTAATACTATAATTAAAATATGGAACCCCCAAAATACTACAGGCCCCTTTATTGGCTTGGGAGCTCGTTATTATAATTATAGTATAATATGCCCTAATATACCCCCAAACCCTATTCTAGTTATTAAGGCGCCTATACTAGGCCACGGCCTGGAGATCATCGTTGGTCACTCGCAGGAGCTGGTTCTCCTGTCAGCCGCGCGAATTCCATCAGGGATTCGGGCTTGATCCGACTCGGTAACAAGGGTTGTAAATAAGGTAACCATAGATATAAGTACAAGGTACAGCAGAAAGGGGCTGAAGGGCTTAAGGCTCTAGGGCTGTGCGAAGGGTTTAGGTGTAAGGCTTGGAGTTCAAGTTTGCACTAAAGTCGTTGGTCTGGGCGTTGAGGGAAGACGGCAGTATGCCCAAAAAAGAAAAAAAGAACGTGTAAGGCCTCCGAAAAAAGGGGCTTGCAAACTCAAGCCCAGGTCTATTTGAGGGCATCGGTTTTGGAGCATTCCATGGTTCAACAATGTTGTAAGGATCCTTAAGGACGGTACTACGTATTCCGGCAAGCAAGTCAAGCCACATGCATTCCCGAGTTTCGGGCTTTCCATGCCGTAAACTCATGGACGAGAAAGATAGCGAAATCGTGAGCAAAGCATGGGCGTGTCCAGATGTTTCCGCACCCCAAATCCAGTAATCCTGTCGAGCTAAGTGTCGGGTATCACCTGGGGGGCCTTTGGGCCTTAGGATGCAAGGTGACGAGTTTGGGACTGCCGGTTCAGGGTATGGTAAGTGCTCAACCTGCACCTTAAACCCTAAACTCCCCGGAGTTCTCGGCCTTTGCTCAACATCTCCTCATGACGACCCCGGCTCCCAGAGACCCTGAGACCACGCCTCACATTAGAGCCCCGAGGGCCCCAAGAAAGACTCAATAAGAAGGAAACCTCACTACGGTAGCAGATATGGCCCTTACGAGATTTGTTCTGACCGAGGAGGGAACGAAAACGAAATCTTAAAGAACCTGGCAAAGAATTAATGGATGCGATCAACATAATTCTGCTCGGCTAGAAGCAACCTAGAAGAATGCAAAAGGAGCCTTGAGCAAAGGATGCGGGTTTAGCGGACCGTTGCATATCAGACTGGGTTTTCTGCGTTCGTTCGAGGGGGCATCACCACAACGTAGTAATAGTGTATGTATACAGGGACCATCAGAAGTTACCGAGATAGCATTTCACAGGCCCTCAGAAAAAATTATCGTCCGTTCCTTCACGATACTTCCGACAGTGCAAGCTCCCAATTGCCGGGACCAATGAGTTCCTGATCCCTCGCCTTGAATGTACAGCCTTTGACAAATAGACTAGCGGTGCATTGTACTATCATATCAAAAGGAAGCCTGCGGAACAATATTGCTGCTAGATATTCAGGACCGTATACGCAACTCTGATCCAGAGCCCCAGACTACAAACAGCCATCCCTACTCGGCAGCTAGACACCATAATGTATCACCCAAAACCCTTTGTCAATTGTTTAGCCCAGTAGGGTGCAACCCATGGAGCATTAACAAAACCTATGGGCCTTTGTTTACCGAACCCTGTAATATAGGTGCCCTAATAACTAGAATAGGGGTTTGGAGCCCAATGTACTATATTTATAGTAAGGAGGCCCCAAAACAGTTATTGGTAATTATTTATAATCGCCCTTATCGTACCCTGTATTATAAACCCCTGTAAAGGAACCCTATTTAGGTAATTTCAAAGGCCCCTATATTAACCCAAACCCGGCCTTCAGACTGGCAGGCGCATGCCAAGAGTCGCGCCGGGCGGGGGCAGAGAGGAACTCAGGGAAGCGACAGTGGTGCGATGGAATATTTAGGAGTTTGGGACTTTGGGTTAGGGGTTGGGGATTCATGCCGCAGGGTTTAGGAAGTGGAATTCATGGCTGGGATTCCATTTTAATCAGGGATGTTGAGTTTTGCCTTTGTGTATATTGAAGAACTCGGGAGTAGGAAATGGCGTGCAAAGTTGCGTCAACACAGGGGCCTAGATAGTATCTTATACGACAGTTGAGGGTTCCCTCATATACCTATTCATCGTATAAGATACGGACACGATTTTTGAGGGTTCCCCAAAATACCCCAACCTTTGTTGAAAAACGACGCCTCAGGCATCCAAATTCGCAGATACCCCAATGTCCTGTTCGTATTAGTAAGGCCCCTATATCATATTATACCCTCACTCAAATCGACACGCGACTGAACTCTCTTTGAGATTTGCGAGGCCATTCAAGCCAGCCAAGTCTCGACAAACCTGGATATTTATGAACTCTATAGGGGCCTGAATTAAAAAGTTAGAAGGGTGTGTTGGGAGAGGTGAAACATCAAAAGAAAACACTATAGACTATAGGGGATAACATGACTCATTGTTCAAAGCCCTTTGTTAAGTACTTCTGAAGAGTGTAAGGGGAATTATCGGGAATCAGATTCTTGGGTTTGCAAGGCACTTTTCAAGATCGCCCAAACACCGGAAAGATTCCCTTGGCGTTTCCAGCGTCATAATGTAGGAACCTGATTAAGAAACCTTAGGCTTTTATCAGGGTTCCTTATCTGAATCCTACTAGGGGTTATCGGCCCAGGGTTTCTTAATCAGGTTCCTACATTAATCAGGGCCTTAAGCACCATGTGTTGTCTCCATTTTCGAAGGTTTCGGATGGCCTGTCCAATCTTCGGACACCTTGCACAGCTTGTGAGCGAACTTATGGGTATACTTGTTACTGATGCCAAAGTGGCCCTAAACCCTAAACCCTAAGCCCCAAACCCCCAAACCCTAAACCTGCCCCAGTTGTGAAACTTCCAGCGGGGGGCTTCGACTTGAGGGCTCCCCTCCACAGCGGAAAGGCCCTGCAGCTTCAGCTTCCCGCAAATGCAACTTTACCGGCTCCTTTAAGGGATCTTATAAGGGGTCCTTTAAGGGATCATATTAGGGCTCCTTTAAGTTCTCCATGATGTCTGGGAAGTCGATTTCTTTGGTTGCCAACTGAGCTGCCAATCTGCTGATCCAGTGGTCCAAGCCAGACCGCATCTCTTGCCAGGAGTTTGCTAATGATGAAACCCCAATTTCAAGCCTCAGGCCTTAGCCCCGCAACATGGAAAACATCCAGCTCGTTAAGGGGGCCAGGCAAGCTTGGACTTTTGACCACTGGCCTGGGTGTAGTTCGAATATTGCTGCTTTGAGTTCTCATGGCAAACCTCGTTGGAAAAGTTGATCACAGGATCTGTCCGGCCGCGAACGTCCCGGCTTCACGATTACGCCCAACGGTTTCGAGGGCCGTTCATAGGTATCCAGGGCACACCAGGAGAATCAACAACTCCAAGACGGGGCAAGCGGCAAGCCCTGAACTCTCAGCCCTAAAACGCTGAATCCCAAAAGATCGTGAGCCCCAAGTCCACCCGACAGATTCGCCCGGGCGGAAAACGGATAGGCGGAAGCATCCGCCTCGAAACCTGGACCCCACACCCTAAACCCCTGTGGGAACTGGGGCCGTGAACCACAGCCCCCCGAACTCGAATCCTACTACACCCCCAATCCTACCCAAGCTTGGAACACAAACCTGACCAAACCCTAAACCTCTGAAACCGGAACCGCCAAGCCCGATGAGACCTCATCGATCCAGGAGGTGTCTTCCTACGAGGCAGCGAGGTTTAGGAGCTTAGGGCGGCTAAAGGTTGGAGGTTCAGGCAGGTTTAGGGGTGTTCTGAACTTTGAAGTAACCAGGGAGAAGAAAGTACAAACGTTTGCTTCCTAATGGTTCCTTTAAGGAACAGGTCCCAAACAGTATTCAAGCATGGTACTCCAGAACCCAGTTTACCAGGGACCACGGATTGAGAGGCTAAGGCTCGATCGGACTTGCTGGTGTACTAATATAAAGGCCTTAATAATCACCTATACTATTTCCTTAAAATATTTATAGCATAATGGGCCCCAAAACCCTATTCTAATTATAATGCCGCTATATTATTTACGGTAGGTCCGTGGGGTAAACGGATACATTACCCACAACCCAAGAAGCCCTCAACCCCAAACCCCCGAAGCCCCAGACCCCAAGCCCTCGACGCTAGACAAATGGGAGTTTCCGAAAAATAAGGGGTCCTTATTTTGGGGTCCTTATAATAAGGATCCTTGTATTTTGGGTACTATATTAGGGTCCCCTATTTTCGGAAACCCCCAAATCCGTCCTGATCACCGCCGAAGGAGCTCAACTCTTCGAACTCCGAATTCGGATCGGACCTCAACGGCAGGCGCTTGTGAAGGAGCTTAATTCAAGTTTGGTGTGGGATATACATCGCAAACACTATGCTTTACCTAGCAACGCTTGGTAACTTCATGTAAAATGAAAGCTCCTCAAAGTAGACTCCTGATCAGTGAAGCCGGCTCCCGTACTACGGATCATCATAGAAATCCTAATATGAAAGCCCTTGAAGACAGGGATTTTGTAGGGTATCAGCATTTCAGGTTTTTACAGGGGTCCTTACAGGATTTCAATTGGTTGAAGAAGGGTTTTCGAATGCAGACCCCTGATTCTAAAGCCGCCTACAAAACAACGAAATCGCCGTGGGGAACTGCTTACATACAAGAAAGCAGTCCGCGAGCCAAGCTGCTCGTCTGACCAGCGCCGGTACGTCCGTCGCGGGCTGCTGACCTCGATGCCAGGAGGCTGCCTGGCTCCAGAAGTCTTTTTGGGGATTGAAGGGGTTTGATAGTAGGGATTGTAGGAGTCTGTGCAGCTTTTTGGGGGCGTTTAGGATTTTAGGGCTTAGCGCTTTACGCCTGCAGGGTTTTCGGGCCTTACTAGACGGGGCCGCACAGCCGGCCTCTATTGAAAGCTTTAAGATCGAGTGCTCGAGACACGCCTGGCTTCGCCAGTGCTCCCAATGTAAGACCTCATGATAAGACGGTGCCTTCTGTTCTTATCTAATAGTATAAATGCTCAACAGCAAGTATAAGATAAGGGCATATTGCTCTAATGACGCAGACCTCTACATCAAACCGCGACAAAAAAAAACCTTTTCAGATGTGCCTGGGACTGAACATCTTTCGCAGCTGCTTCGTGGTCAACTTCACCTGTCGTCACTTACCGGCTGCGGGAAACATCATATGGGAGTTTCCGAAAATTAGGTACCTTATTTCGGGGTCCTTATAATAATGATCCTACTATTTAGGGTACTATATTAGGGTCCCCTATTTTCGGAAACTCCCATATAGGGGCCTTAAGAATCAGAACGGGGTTCTGGTGCTTACTATACTTATCGTAAGGAGCCCCCCCAAAACAGTTTTGGTAACTATTCTAGGTTCCCCAGTAGCCCCTGAATAATAAGGGTACCCTTTTTCCTACTATTCGGTTTTAATAAGGGAACCCAAAAATAAAAAGGGTAAAAGGGTACTACTGTGGAACCTAGAGAATCCCGTAATCAAACCCCGAAAGAACCTGCTAGAGAACCCTTATAAAACCCTACTGGTTAGGCAGCCTACTGGAGAACCTAGTATTTAGGCCCCTCTATGAGAAGCCCAAGGCTCCTGAACGCAAGAAGGGCTTCGGGCTCGGATCTCGAAGGCTTCTCTTTGGCTTCAGTTTCGGGGGCCTTAATAAGGATCCTACTATTTCGGGCCAACTTAGGGTACTAAATTAGGGTCCCCTATTTTCGGAAACTCCCATATGGAGTCTTTGAGGCTTTAGGTTCTGGTTCTCGAAGTCCACTTTTCTGTCTGAACCAATGTGCTGCAGAAAGCAGGGGTTGGTTTTGGGGTCCATAGCTAAGGCCGCGGGTGCTGTGGACCAGGGCTGCGCAAGCATGAGTAGGACTTCAAAAGCTCTTGACACCCGTGTCTCAGCCACACGCCCATGCTAGACGTCAAACATGAGCACGAACTTCTTTCATCGGGTGCATGGGTTCTGCAGTGTAGGAGTTTCGGATCTAGTGAGTCTAGTGAATTTTCCTGGTAGGCAGAAGAGAATAGCAGAGTACCTCAGCCCAGTTATTATCCACCACGCCCATCACCTTAACGCCCTTACCCTTGCAGCGAAGCATGCTTTTATAAGAGACCTCCGAGCCGAAGCCTGAAACCCTGAAGCCCTGAAGCCCCAAACCTCAAGTAAAGGCCCAAACTCCTATAAGCTGCATAGGAACCAGGCTGAACTGAAACGCCTTACCCAAATTGAGAAGGCCTTAAATAAAATACACCACAACAAGCTCTCTAAACAGGTGAACCACCCCCTACCCAAGAGCCACCTTCCGCTTGTTGGTAAAGTCCCACTCGTAGGGGTTCGATCTTCTCATGGCCTCACAAGGGGGGCCCTCTGGAGAATTCTGGGGTTCGTGTTGGGCCGCTTTGTCAGACCCGAGGTTCCTGTGTGGGGGTTTAATGTAGGGGCCTTAATAATTTGAATAGGGTTTTGGGGCCCATTAAACTATAACTACAATGAGGAACCCCCAAAAGAGTATAGGTAATTATGAAGGCTCCTGCATTAGGGTTTAGGGTTTGGGGCCTCTTTTGCGGGGGTTAGCTAGGGGAAAGATTTGTTGTGTAGGCGTGGCGACTTCAGGGTTTCGCCCTTCAACCGTGAGTCGAAGCTCAAAAGCCCGCAACTGCCCTGGAAAGCCCTCTGCATTTCCAAAGACCAAGCTAATCCCAGGTCCAAATCGGACTCGGGTTGCATTTTGGCCTAGAGCCTAAATCGCAGTAAGGCCTTCAGCTGTTTGGGGCTGAAAGTGCGTGGTTTGTGTTTCGGATCTCAGGTTTCGGGTTTGGGTTTACACGGCCTTTCGGCGCTTGTCGAACTTCAACTTCGTGATGTGAGGTAGACTTGCAGAATTTATGGGACTTCGTAACATAGAGTAATGCGCATACCTAACCCCAAATGCACTTACAGGGTCCCATTCCTGCAAGTATCTGGCTTTGCCTGGCGGTCCTAATCCTCGATGAGCGAGACTTGGGACCACCAGGTGTTGTGGTTGGAGAAGCAGGGGTCTTTGTTTGTCAGGCTGTTATAGGTACGTAGATTTTACTTAACTTGGGGTTGGGCTCTCGACATAAAACAACAGTACTGACATTTCTATTAAGACCCCCTGAGCAAAGCAACCCAAGTAAACAGCACCCCTCGAAAAAACCCCAAGAAGGCCTTGTTGGAAACAACCTCCTTCCGAAAACAAGCGTGCTCCTATTTCGAAACGCGAGCTTTCATGGAGGCGGGTCCACGAAAATACCCCAAAAAAACCCTAAACCCCTGAACCCCCGGGATCCCGACATTGGCATCTGGATCTGGAGAGCAAGCTTGGGGTTCGAGGCCGCTTGGGGCTTGGGTTGCCGGTTTTTTCTGAAGTGCAATAGGTTCAGGGTTACCGGTCTTAGGTTTAAGGGCGCGCTTAAGGCTTGTAGGGGTTATGGGTTTAGGCTGAGGGTTTACACGATTTGGGGTGCAGGGTTTTAGGGATTAGGGTTTTTGGGGCCTGTTGCCTATCTCAGTGTGACTGCGTCGGCTGCTTTTCTACTTCTCGGCCAGTTCTTTGTAACCAGGCGCCCTAGTTGGTCGAAGGTGCCAAGGTCAAGTCTAGAGCGTGCCCAAAGCAGACACAGCCGTCTTAATTTGCAATGGTCCCCCAATCCGTGGAAAAAACGAACATGAAGCCTCTAGAGTTACACACCCCTTCCACCATTACATTTCCCGCCCTCACCACCCCGGCAAACCCACACTAAATGAACACACTACCTCCAGGACCAAAAAAAACTCCATCCCTCCCCCTCTCCTCACCTCGTCCTCTCTCACTCTCTCCCTCTCTCTCACAGAAAAGCCGAAGCGTAGAACCTTAAACCCTGAACTCCCTGCCCGCTGAACCCGAAACTCCAAACACCAAAGCCTCCACTCCGTCTTTCCGAAAAAAAGTCACAGAAAATGCCTGGCCTGGCGACCCATCTCCGTGAAGCTCGGCTTCGCCAGCCTCCCAGAATTTAGGGTTTCAGGGTATCGGGATGCAAAGGGTGTAGGGTTAGGGCTTTAGGGTTTTAGGGTTTCAGGCTTTTAGGGTTTAGGGTTTAGGGCTTTAGAGCTTTAGGGTTCCGGAGACTTGGGGGTTTCAGATGCGTTAGAGTCCGTTAGAGGGCTGTTAAGGCTTCTGGGGCTTTACGTATAGGGCTTGTCTTAGGGCTTCTTGGGTTTAGAGGGTTTCCGGGGCTCAGAAGGTTTGTCGTTTATGGGTTCAAGGCAGACAGGTCTTGAAAGCTTGACTCACGACTAGGTTTGAGGCTGGAGTGTATCGCACACCTTGCAACCCGTGAGTGCCACATGTCACCCGAAACCCGCCAACCCAAAACCCATGTCCGAAACCACGCGAACCGTGTAATTACGTCTAAAGTCTAAACCCACGAGCTTCAAGTGAGTGAAACCATTCCGGGGTCTTGTCTGAAACCTGCACTTCTTTGACCCTTAACCCTGAACCGTACAAAAAACTAACAAGTTCAGACCCTTAAGCTCCAGACGCATGAGAGCCAATCTCAATGTGCCTTATTCAGCCATCTTGCTACAAGTACTCCGCGGAACCCACTGACTTGCTCAATAGGCTTCACGTATGTTAAGCTTCCTGTGCCCATCCGTCTTGGACATTGGATAGTTACTGAAACTGACTGGGGCTCATTTGGTAGTTCTCTAAATTATAGAGTCCCAAAAGTACTATGTCACCATCATAAAAAAGAACCCTGAACTAGATTCTAAATTAAACAACTTCCCATTTGGTGGAGCAGCGCCGGCCTCCGTGTTGTCGCGTCCGGGGTTCTGGCAGGAGCAACCACGATTCTCGGGTGCTGAGATTGACGGTTTGGGAATGTGACAGAAGAAGCTCCTAGAGAGAAAGAGACAGAGAGAGAGAGAGAGTGAGCGAGTGAGTGAGTGAGTGAGAGTGAGTGAGAGAGAGCGAGAGAGAGACTGACCAAGCATCGAAACTACCAGACCTTGCGTTTCAACGGGCTGGTCCGAAACGTCGGGGCAAGACGGGAGAGGCCGGGAAGCAACAGGTTGGGGTGAACACGTAAGAGTTCTTCGCGTCTGACTACACATGTCAGACGCCAAATGTCGAGGAACTCATGCAAGAGCGACTTAGCTGGTGAGTATGTATGGTTCATCCTAAGCGCGCACGACCTTGCAAGACTGACAAAGCCGAACCGAGACCGACCCAATGTACACGAATTAGCTCGTAAATTCCGCTGGGGGCTGGTCCGAGTCATGGTGGGTTTCAACGCGTTGGAATCTGCTGAGGCTCAACCATCGACATGGTCGATGCTGAAACTCCTGTTTCACGCAATACTTACACTGAATTTAGGCTCTATCACAACCCTAAACCCTAAACCCTAAACCTTCAGTATCCAATCCTCTAGACTCAGGGTCTGGGTGAAGCGACCGGAGGCTTCGTCGCCTCCCGTAACATCTGGATCATGTCCTCGAACTGGCTCTTTCGGGCGACCCGCCGAAAAGGGTCCTCAAATCATGTTTAGCGAGTGAGGGGTCCAGGGCAGAGGCTTGGTGTTGTGGTTGGCACGCGTTGAAGGAGGACCACCCAGAGTTTGGAGAGGCTTACCAAGTTTTTAAAGAACATGAATGAATTATGGGACATTGTACCGGGTCTGGCAGATGTCCAGACACTTGGCTGCAAAACTGCATTCCGTCCCCAGACCTCCAGCAGAAGATATAGCTTTCAGCTTGTCTAATATGGTTCTGCGCAGTCCCCATTGCAATAAAATCCTGCTAGTTTCAAGGTCTCTGGCTCGGCGGTGTTCACTTTTGCACCCAGTTCACGATGAATTTCGAGAGATTCGCAGAGGCACCTCACTGCCCTGGCTGGCGAGGATCGCGCTGCTGTCCTCGGCGTCGAAGGACGCAGCCTCAGGCATCAGCATAGGGCTCTTCGCAAGCCCTTAGGGTTTCAAGCTTTATATGGGAGTTTCCGAAAATAGGGGACCCAAATATAGTAGCCTAAATAATAGGATCCTTATTATAAGGACCCCAAAATAAGGTACCCCAACTCCCATAAGGTCTCATCATAAGGCTTTGCAGGTTTTACGGCCAAGGGCTCTAAGATCCAGGACAAAGGACACCGGAAAGTCTGCATACAAGGTCTTATGCATGGCCCTACATTTCCCGTCTGAAACCGTTACGAAACCACACCAAGGCCATCTGTTGGGCGGCATGACTTCAGTAAAGCTAGTGTAAAAAGACAACCCTCAAACCCACAATCATAAAATTGCGTTGCTGTGTTCTTCCAAAGACAGAATATCAGCCCACACGACGCAGAGAAGCGATAAGATCAAACATGAGACAAAGCAACACCAAGATCGGATCACAGCCTCTGCACCAGTCTCCGCCTCTTTTCTGCTACCAAGACGATGCTAGTGGTTGAACTTCGGCCCCGAAATTTGGGACCTGGGAGTAAGAGTATGCTGAATAGGGCTCTCTTGACTTGAAGCCCCAACCTGGGAGTTTCCGAAAATAGGGGGCCCTAATATAGGACCCCTAAATAGTAGGATCCTTACTATAAGCTCTTGCAAAGTCCTCAACCCTGCAGCTACCAGGCTCGAAGAAAGAGCTCAAACCCCCCATTTCGCGAGATCCAGGGATCAAAAAAGATGAAAACATTGGATACAATATGAAGGTCTTAACGGTCTTGATATTTAGTACGTACGGTTTGGGAGGCACAGTTCTACAAGTATGAGAAGGAACCCCAAAACGGTATTTATGTCCAGGCTTCTATATCGTCCTTGAGACCTTGGAGCTTTCTTTCTTGAGGCCTCCGCAAGCCTCCAGCTCATGTTTTCTGGGGTCCTTTACAAGGGCTGAGTCCCCTGGCCCAAGAAAGGGTTACCATGTTGGTTACGGCAGGCCGATAATGATGACACGATTTGGGATCGAGGGGAACTTTAACAGGACTAACCGCACGCTGTCTATCGTTACCTACCCAGCTACAAAGCTACAGTCGGATCGTTCTCGAAGATCATCCAGCACGCTGTGTCATGAAATCCACGTGGACAATATTCAGCGCCATTTAAAACCGTCACGGTAGGAATATGAATCATAATCAAGCATAAACAGGAACACTGATCTCGATGACAATCATAAACATGCAGATTTTACATATTATGGTGATTTGCCGAACAGAACTTACGAAAAGAAAACCCTGGGGTGCTCAGGTGAGGACGAGTGCAGCCCATGCCTGTGCTAGGCTGAGGCTGAGACGATGCTTTGGAGTTTTGGAGTTCATATGCAACGCTTAAACACTGGTAATCTAAACAAGCGGCTTTCCTTTTAAGGCTTCAACCCGCCAACCCTGAAATGGCCTTACTATCTGGAGGGGACCTAGAGAGTGGAGCTAGACTGCCTTAGTTGGAGTTAATAACTGTAGTAACTTTAGTTACTATCAATGGTCCTTTGAGTAAGGCATTTCAGGCTACTTGCTCCGAGGCCTTCACGGTTTTGGCTCTCTCCGAAGATCCATGCATCTTGACCTCGTTGCTACGTTCCTTGGCTACACATAGGCCTTCAATTGTCAGTCTCCATCAGCAACAAACTAAACTGGCGCCCCCAATCTAAAATCCCCAGAACAACTCATACTAAGTATCCCTACATACACCGGGTGGAACAGAGCAACTTCGGTTACACGCAAGCAAAGAAATGTTAGTGATTACTTGCCTATGGCCCCCAATTGATGAACTTATATATCTTATGACCTTACCTGCTAAGTCCCCTAATCCTCCAAAACAACCTATGAATTCGTATAAAACCCCCTTATAGAACCCTTGTAGCAACCTTATGGTTTTAGACCCACTAGAACTGAGGGCCTCAGGGTTTAGGATAACTGTAGAGTTGAAGGACACCCGCTAGTGCTTTCAAGCTTTTCGCGGTCCCCACAAGAAACACGCGATGAATGACCTTGGACATCATAGAATCTTGAAATCCGCGGTACTTAGAATTGAATAAAGATCCCCAGGATTCGGGGTCCACGTACTCCCATGGGGAATGGAAGCCCCCTATAGAACCCTTAAAGACACCCTTGATAGAAACCTCTGTAGCAGTCCAAATTTCACCCTTGTTGAGACCCTTCTGAACCAGCCCAAGAAACCCGTCTGGCTTGAACCCTCGGCTGTTCGCGCCTCGTCGCCCACCTCATCTGCGACCACCCTGAGCAGAAATGGTCTAGTCCATAGAAGAAACCTAGTGGTATCCTTCAGATTAGGGTTCAGGGCTAAGGGCATAAGCAATGAGGGACCATTTCTATAAGGGTTTAGAGCTTAGGGTATAAGGGACCACCTTATTTCGGAAGGATCGTGATTTTAGGATTAAGGATAGAACTGGTTTTAGGAGCTCTTGATGTTTAGGGTTGATTATGCCGGAACCTACACATCCCAAACCCTGAACTCCAAAGCCCCGCACGCCTAAACCCTAAACAACCAAACTCTTCAACCCCAAACCCTCTCAACACCAAGTCCCCTACACCCCTCCCGGCAAGAAACACCAGCAAACACGACCTACACATATTGCTTCCTGACGGTCACATTCGGCCTTCACGTCCGAAAGTCAGCCCACAAACGAGGAAGACGTGACAGGCATACCCAAGCTTGCTACGCAAACCAAGGATTAGGAGGAAGACGTAACAAACGAATACACGACCACCAGACCTCGACAAGCGCGCACGTCCCTACTTCCACCTCCAACCTCCACCCGACTGCACCCTGCCCTAAACCCTCAACCCTAAAAACCCCTCCCACNCCGCTGGAGGCTCAGGCTCGCCCTGCAGGGATGGGGGACTCTTTGGGGCTTCCTACTCTGGGCTTTTAAGTAAAACTTTTATTTCATAAGGGTTCCTTTAAGAAAAAAGTATTAAAGTACGGTACTCCGAAGCCTAGTACTCTGTGTGGTTTCGGAGTTTGCGAGTCTTGACTTTGGGGGTTGGGGCTTCGCGGGCTTGGGAGTGTGGAAGTTTCGGGTAAGTTCCTGCACCCAAGCCTCAAGCCACGCGAGAAGGCTACGCAACAAGCTCTGAAGGTGTGTGGTGCTTAAGGGCTCAGGGTTTGGGTTTGGGACTTCGGGCCTAGGATTTAAGGTTCCTGAAGACGTCGCCCGGCCTCATCTGAGCTTTGCGGCACATTCGGGAAGCCTGGCGGGAGAAGACCTCGGAATTTTGCCCTCTCTTGGAGGGTAAACCCTAAACCCTAAACCCCTAAACCCTAAACCCTAAACCCATGGCTTTGTGTCGGACTCGGGATGTTGGGTACTGTACTGGTATGGGGCCTCAGGTGTTGAGGACATGGGAGTCTCTAGGGTTCGAGCTTGGGGGGGGCGTGCTTTGGGGCTCTCCATTCCAGGCTGCAGCACTGAGATCTCGTCGAAATCCAGCAAACCGTAAAGCGCTGGCAAGCAAGATGATCCCTGATCAAGAAACCCCCTTGCCTCCAAATCAGGAAGCTACTAGCGATAATGCTGCAAACGACAACTCAAGGAACCTGCGCAGTGCTGACTCCCTTCAGTTAGCCTCTTGCCCAGAACTCTCTCGAAATCAATAAATACATATATATATATATATATATTATATATATAACACATATATATACATACATACATATATGCATGTAATCAAAAAGTTTTCCCCTAGTATGTTCGCGTAGAAATGCATTCCTTCTCAAGAACCCTGCATCCTTCTTGCCTGCACAGAACCTGTCCCCCATAAGACTGGGCTGCCAGCTTAGGGAGTTACCTGCAGGCGGGGGGTTTGGGCTTCTGTTGGGCTCTTCCTCTCTTCCTTTTTGGGGTGCTCTGGCTCAAGCGCGAGGATGCTTCTCTGGCGGGCCGAAGCAAACATCAAAGGCTGTTTTACGGCATGGGCCAGTGTGGGTTAGGACACCCCGAAATCGACTCCTCTGAAATGGCGTAGTTCCTAGCCCCCAATCGCGACGACGGCATGAGCCTAGACATGGAAATCCGCTGCCAGGGTCTGTCTGAAAGGATAATAAGGAGCACCAAAATAGTATTGGTACTTGTTGGGTTTGCGGAGTGGACGCTCTGGGGTTCGTTCGGCACGCTATGCGCGAGGAGCAGCTCTGGTGACCAAACACCTTCTGCCCGAAAGCTGCAAGCCCCACCTTAACCCTAAGGGTCCATGTACCTATGCAAAAGTGGCCGTAACGGCGTTCCTTTGTCATTGAAACATCAGCCTGAAACCCCACCCATCCTCACTCTAAGACCACTAAACCGCTAAGCCCCCTGGAAGCCTCCTCGGGTAGACTGCGCCAGCTGCCGGAACGCCATCTTGGCATCCCCTTAACTCCACAAGGATGGAAGGCTTCTCGCCATTTTGCAGGGTTTAGGGTTCAGCGTGTTGATCAAGGTCCCACCCCCCCCCAAAAAAAAAAAAAAAAGAGCACAATGATGATGATGATGATGATACCAACCATCATGATACCAACCATCATGATACCAACCATCATGATACCAACCATCATGATACCAACCATGATGATGCCAACCATCATGATATCAATCATGATCATGGCGATTGATAGCGATGATGATAACGATGATGATAACGATAATGATAACGGTGATGATACCAACGATGATGCCAGGGATGATGATAACCATGATAACGATGATGATAACGATGATAACGATGATGATACCTACTGGTATGATGAAGATAACCATGATGATAACGATTGTGACAACGATGATGCTAACGATGATGATAGCGCTTGCAGTGACGAAGGGGCGACGGGGCGACCTGCAAAAGGGTTCCTGCGCACAGACCCTTTTCCCAGCAATTTTCCTCGCCTCACCAACCTGAAGCAACAAGCCCCCAAACTTCAAAACCCTCGGCCCCACCGGCACTTTCGGCCTCTCTGCTCATACTGTTTTTGTTGCCCGGCAGCACAAATTAAGTTTCAGGTGGTTGTTTTTTTGGGGGGCTGGTGCCTTGATCAAGGGGTTTAGGGGTTCAAGGTGCTGCGGTGAACTCAGGCAGAAGGCTAGGCTTTTCGGGTTTCCACGTCGACTTCGGCCCGGAATAAACTGTCCCCAAAATTACAGTAGCTTTAGGACTCAAGTGCATGGCGTTCAACGTCGGGGAATTGTTACAACGCAACAGCAAGCTGAATAGGGCGTATACTCAAACAACGAGTTTACAACAATTCCAATGGTTCGCGGTACTTCGGGTCATTCAGGATTTCGTGGTCCATCAGCAGTGTATAGTACGATTGCATGACACAACGCAAAGCCCATGAACAACGTTTAAGTTTAAATGTATTGAACCATGAAGTTCTCAGCTTTTTCCGCTCCCGAAGCTTTCAACGTGTACGGTTGAATCCAATGCTTCAGGGGCGCCCGACCACAAGTTCGGAACAGAAACCTGGACCTAAACCTCACGTGCACTTACCAAAACCAGCTCAAAGAGCCAAGAAATCCCCAACAAATCGCCCGACCCCTGAAAATCCTGGACCTTCAGAACTTAGTGCCTCGTGGAGATCCTGAGCCCCGCACTGTCGATTCGGCGAAAAAGCAAGGTGTGAAAGGTCTCTGCAAAGTGGCTACACCGTCACACTTGGGCTGAAGATCTCTGAAAGGGCTTCAGGCCTGAACTTGAAGGCCTTGCCCTAGGCAAGAAAGATGCTTTTGGGGCTTCTTGGGTTGAACAACTCGCGCTCACTCCACGTGTACACCCCCGATTCAATTCCTCAGCTGACCCATGCCGGGGTTTCAAATCTCTTCTTCACTTGAGATGATGGTGCCGCGCCGCAGAAGAAACAAGGCTTGCAAAGCAGAAGCTCAGGTCTGTCTTTGCCCGGCTTCTCGGGTGCGAGTATTGAAGATTTAGGGGTCCTGGCTGGAGCTTGCCATCTGAAGTAGACGTTGGCCCGACTTGTTGGGGTTCACGGGGCTTCAGCTACGCTTGAGCTTTGGGGTGTAAAAAGTTCCCAATTTGGGTAGAGGGCACGGGGCCGGTACGGGGGTTGAGGCTTACGGGTACCGAAGCTTGAAGATGTAGGAGGCAACATCATATCGCGAAGCCCAACCAGCTCCAACACCTTGTGACTTTCATGTTCCTCGCAGCGAAATGCTAACCCACCGCAGCTGCTTGAATGACTAAAGATGCACCGAGTCTCAGGGTCTCGGGATATGGTGGGTATGTCTCGATAGGGCATACCGAATCTAAACTACGAGAGTTGCCCCACTCCTTCTCATGGATGATGCAGGATTCTATCCATCAAGAGCATTGTAGGACCACTTTTTGCAAGTCGCATGGTGAGACTTCCGTTGCGCACTGCTGGCGGCTTCACTTTAACTTGCCGCGCTTGCCGTTGGCCCGGCCTTTCGGAGATTTTGGGTTCTCGGGTTACCTTTACTGTCCTCTAGGGGGAGTTCCCTGTTATAGTAGAAAAGGCCCTAAAACCCTGGTTCTAATTGTTAAGGCCCCTATAAGGTGGTCCTTCGCCAGGATTCCTATTGTCGTACAGTACATGTTCAGTTCAGGGTTTAAGGGCCCAAGAAGAGTGCGTCGCTCATATTTAGTCCTCACCGGAAGCAGGGTGCAGAAAACTCGGAACGACGAAATGTACCTGAAAGCCCTGTGACATGCTCAAGAAAATCTGTTTATGACTTATGACCCGCAACCTTCAGCAGGTTTAGCTTGTAAGGTTGCTCAAAAGAACATGGGACTTGGCAACGGGGCGTATGAATAAGGTTACCGTCGCAAAAAAAAATTAGGACCCAACTTCAGCTGCTTACTGAAGCGCATCTTTGCTTCGGAATCCCTAAGCGGTAAACTCGAGTCGACAGCCGGTCGATGCGGCCCCTCGGGGTCCGAGTGACCAAATAGTAGTGCCCAGTACTCTACCTCTCTGTCTATACTCATATATATATACATACATACATATATATATACACACATATATACATATATATATATGTACATAATCTAGAGGTGTAGTTTAGCATATGTATATACAGAAAGACAGATAGATCTAAACATGTATATATGCACGTATACGTATGTATGTTTGTATGCATGTATGTACATACTCAGACTGGTCTGGGCCGACCCCTAGACCTTGGGGCTTTCGGGGTAGGTCGCTATTACACACAGCCTTGGTTTTCCGTGTTTTTGCCTAAAGAGACCCTTAGACAAGTTGGGTCCTGATGTAGCTTCGATACCGTCTCGTCGCTAGGATGCAAAAACCGACGAGCCTTCGCATTCCGCATCCCCGAATGCTCGAGGTTCAGGCTTCCAGAAAGCTATCGCGACCACGACCCACCACCCCACCCTATTCTGAACTTAAACCCCTAGCAAAAATCAAATTTTTGCTGCTTCCTAGGGATTGCAGGAACCAAAATTTGAAAAATATTTCTAAGCACCCCTAAGTACCTACACCCCAAACCCTCGGTCCCGGGTGCCTCAGAGATCTTCCGGTAGCAGCCCGGGAGCTGACACCTGGAGTTACGGCTCAAGGACTGGAGGAGGGTTTCGGGTTTAGGGCTTCGTGTTTGGGCTTTAGGGTTTAGGTTTTTTTTTGAGAGCCTCTTTCTATCCCTGCAGCAGGTCTAGAGTGCCCCAATTGAAGCAGGCTTCCTGAAAAACCCTCTCACTCACTCGACGACGTACTGCTTCGGTCAGTCGCCCTCGTGCTTCTCCTTCGATCCATCCCTGACACCGTGTCCATCACCACGGTCCCCCCCTCGGCTCTTCCTGACCCAGTGCACCATTCTCCACGCCAGCACCGGGCTCAGGGTTTTAGGGTTTAGGGTTAGGGATGTAGGGTTTTAGGGTTTAGGGTGTAAGGGCTACAATGAGGGATTATACTGAAGGAAGACTGGAGGAAGGTTTCGGGTTTAAGGACTACTGTACAATAAGGGACTATATGGTGATCCACTCTCCCACTCCCCGTTTTTGCACCATCAGGTCATGAGCTCTTGAGGCAGAGGGTTTACGGCGTCGAGGGCTTACCGTGTAGGGATTTAACTAGGGCCTAGAGGTTTAGGTTATTTTGCTCAGGTTGTATGATGCATGTTCGGGGCTTCGGTTGCGAGTCGAGGACTTCAGGTTCTGGCGCTCTGGGTGGGACGGGGCTTTCTCGATCCGAAGACGTATTCCAGGGGCCTGAATACTTAAAACCTGGTCTTGGGCCTAGCGATTGTAGATGGAGCCCCAGCGAACAGTCTCACTGCTCAGGCTTCCGCTGGTAGTGATTAGGAGGATACGACCACGAGATATGCGGTTGTCGTACACGCAACAATAATCAGTACCTGTGGCCCTAACCCTGCAAAATAGTAAGCTCTGATCCAACAACTATTCTGCATAATTAAGATATTTGACGTAGTCGGTTACGGGCTGACTCCTTATTCTTCCCGGTTTAGGATAAGTGGTCCGGATGTGGTGTCGAGCTTTCACGGAACTTCGAAGTGGATGTGGGTTCTATGCGGTAAGCCCCGCCTGGAAGTAACTTCAGGAAGGGAATTTGCCTGCAAGAATCAACCGTACAGCTTCAGGATGCCATGGGCTACAACTGTGCACCGTAGCCTTTAGACCTTGAAGGCCATGCCTACTCTCGATCTTCCCTACCTGAAACCGAAAACATACCACAATAACCCATTTTTGCATTTTACGCATAGACACTCGCAGAGTCTTAAGGGGTCCTACCAAACTGCACGAGGCATTACGATATAAACCCTCATGCTTGAATTTATAGGGCCCATTCTAGGCGCCTTATGAAACAATAGGCTATGGTAGGTCACGGTAAGCGGTACGAGCAACGCCCGGAAATCACAGCATGGACGCCAAGAGCCCGACGACCGAAAAAAAAACACGGGGCCCTTTGCTCTCGATTTAATTAGGATGAACCCCAAACCCTAAACCCTAAACTCTAAACCCTAAACCCTAAAGGGTTTGGGGCTCTTGGTCCGCAACCCTACGAATGGTTTCACAACCTGACTATTTTCAGGGCCTGCTGTTCTGTAGGGCTACAACAGCCGAGTCACATGAGAGCGGTGCGCAGCTGTGGCCTGGAAAGAGTCAAGCCGAAGGTCCAGGTTTAAAGACTTTTGTGATGACCCGGGTTTACGGACCAGCTAAGGGTTGCGAGACATGGCTTTGGCTCATGGCTTTAGATGTTTTTCTAGCTTGCACAAAACTACAGACCCAGAACGAAGGTAGTCAACCCTAAGCAGCAGCTCCCTCAACAAACCAGTGTTATAATTTCATGGCCCCCCAAACAGATCCGCAAAATCCACATGCACAAACCTTGGAGCAAAAATCACCTCTGCAACCGCCGAAAGCCCCGTTCCAAGCCAAGTGTTCAGCTTGGTGCTGTCATTGTTGGAGGGCGCTCGTTCAGTGGCTCACGGTACAAGATTTTAGTAGTGGTACTTGACGGTCGGCTGTCTCGGATTTTACGGTTCGGTCATATAGGGGCCTTAATCGGGACCCGTTATACTCCAATTACAATAAGGAACCCCCAAAATAGTATTCGTAATTATTTAGGCCCCTATATTAAGAAGCTTTGTGCAACGGTCAGTCGGAAGTCGGCCCTCGGGCCGAGGCCTACCGACATCTCCCCCAAACAAGGGAAACACCAAAACCCACAACAATGCGAACCCTGAAACTCAAACTGAACTCGAATAGCGGTAGAAAGGTTTCCAGTCCCCAAAGCTTCAACTCCGAAAGCTCTACAAAACTCCACAAAATCCGCTGAAAACATCTGAAACCCGAAGCCCTTGAGTGTCTCCGCGGGGTCGTGTGACCTCGGGGTCGCAGTTGCTGTGAGACTTCATCAGCAACCTCAGCAGTATATATGGGAGTTTCCGAAAATAGGGGACCCTCATGTAGTACTCCAACATAGTAGGATCCTTATTATAAGGACCCCAGAATAAGGTACCCCGAATTTTCGGAAACTCCCGTATCGGGCTGAGGGTTTAGGGCTGAGGGCCTACGGTTCGAGGGTTTGTGGTTGAGGATACAGTAGAAGCCAAAAAGTTGGAAACCTCATAGCCTCAATCCTTTAGAGACATGTATAGGGAATCCCAGCATTATTTGGCCTTAATCCGGTTTCCAACTTTATGGGGTTTACTATATAATGTTCTGGGGTGAAATATACTAGAATTAGTACAAGGACCGCCCCCAAAATGGTACAGGTAATCATTAAGGTCCATATGTTAGGGCTTAGGGTTTAGGGTATGGGGGCTTACAACCTTTCGGTATGTCATCGTACATGTTTACAGGGACGATAAGTGAATAACTGCACTTGACATGTTCTTGGTATCACCGCAATGGAAATAAGACTTCTTTGCGTGAGTGGCGCGATGCAAGAAACGATGGCCATCGTTGACGGATCTTCCATATCGCTTACACCAACCCCACCACGCCAACACCATGCAGCCCAAACCCATTATCAGCGTTCGACCCAGAGGTAGGTACTGTTCTGACCCTTCTTGCGGCAATGTCACAAACAGGGAACCGTATGAATGTAATAGGCCTTTGTTATAATTATAAGTATAAGTGTCCACGAGTAACGGTTCCATCATAAACTTGGAATCTTACAACACTGTAACACGCAAATGCCCAATCAACCGTTTCCTTCGGCTGATGGACACAGTAGACCCCCGGCAAGTAAACCCCGGTCATTTCAAGGCCTCAGAGAGGTGAGGTTACAGTCCCGATTTCTAGGAAGGGTTAGCAGGTGTCTTATGCAGAAGCCCGAACAGTCAGAATAAGGCTTTGGTGTATATTGCAGTAGCCATATAGCAGAACGCCACGGGAACCATTAAGAAGTAGTCCAACCCTACTAGAATATAGCATACTAGATAGCATAACAAACTACAAAATACCACGGTATCCACATTGGGCCGCTCTGGGCTGAGGCGCTTGTCTTTGGCACTCTGGGAAGTGGCCAGCAGATGCTGCAAGCGGCCAGCCTGAGAGCAAATCTTTGAGAATTAAGATCAGAAGCTGAGTTCTTGGGTTTAAAAGGACGCAAATTGGGATGTCTAGGGTGGGGCCTGAGAATTTTTGCGGAGGTCGCTGTTCTCGAAAGCTTCTGTGGGATAGCCTCAACTTGTGTGGTGCCTTCACAAGACCAGCGGTCTAAGTACCTTACAGCTCGAACCACAGTACTCCTGAACCACAATATGCATATCGGAACCCACAGTTTGGGGCATCGGTTTTCAGGATTCAACAACCGGCCTTGTATCCCCAGGTTGGTCAGCGAGCATGCTTTGAGGACATGCTCCGGGATCAAGGAGTGGCTGCCGCGGGGAGGTACGGGTCCTAAACGGCGTCGAGTTTCGGGGCTGTCGTGGTTAGGACACAACCTTTGGGGTGGAATCGGGGCCCGCTACAGGCAGGATTCCACACAAACACATATACACACACTGACACACACACACAGACAGACACCCTAAACCCTAAATCTAAACCGTTTCCCTCTTGCCCCCATCGCCGCCTCTTCCGTGAGGATGGAGGAAATGGCCCCCTGAGCATGGCCGAGGCCTCATGAGCTCCGGGATAGAAAGCAGTAGCAAATAGTGACAATCATAATAGGAATAGTAACAACACTAATAATACTAATGACAAAAATAATAACAATAACAACAACATAACAAACACGGGTACTAGCAATAGTAACGACAAGACTAAAACAAGAATAGTAATAGTAGCAATGATAGTAGCATAGGGCATAGCAGTAGTAATAACAATTATGACAATAACGAGCTTGGAGTGTCAGCTGGGAGTGTCAGCGCAGTGGCAGCTGGCCCCTTTGAAACCAGATGGATACTGACGACGATGACGACGTCATGATGAAGACAATGGTCAAAAGGAAGGCGACATCGACGGCGGCAAAGACATGATTATGGCCATGACGGCGAGATGGCTCAGAGTCATAAATCGACACACCCTACTTTCCCGAGTGCAGAACGGTACCGAAAAGATGTTAACTAACTGCTTGGTGTCGACAGCTTGAGCTTGTGTTGTGGTGTCGTGCTCAGAAGTGGGATTTTACCGGATGGAGGTACTCTGACAAGTCTAGCAAATAAACAACCAGTTGGTTGGGGTGTCTCTCTAATCTTGAATCCTATCGACGCATCTGTCAGAGCAGCTTGGGTGTCTGCAAAGTTTTTAAACCACACGGGAACAACCAAAAATTCAAAAAGATCATCAAGCGAGGATGCCAAAGCAAGAACACCTGAGCTCGTCACCATCCACATTCCACAGGCTTGCCCATTCAGAGGACACCTCCGACGGGGTTCTAAGGGCTCCTTGTGTATCTAAAGGGCTCTACAAGGGTTCCAGTTGTGGATTTTAAGGGCTCCTGGAAGGGCTCGAGGCTTCCAGCTTTAACAACCCGAGGACTAATTCGCTTGAGCGGCAGCCTAGGCCTAAACATCTTTCTCCCACTCTACTTCGAAACTCCGTGCACTGTATGCCTCGACCGGCCAGAAGACGAAAGCGAGTTAACAACGGAAAGATCCTCGAAAGACTTCCTGTGGTTGGGACTTCGGCACGATCGGCCTGCACCATGAACCTATCGTACGTTGTTGTACTTTACAGAAGCCAAACCGAACAGCGCAAGACAACAGGTGCGGCTCAACAATTATGCGAAAAAGGCTTGAGACGAAAGGCTTTAAGCTTGAAATCCCTGAAATCGCAGATCTTGTCAGGACATGCGAAACCTGCAGAAACAAACGAGTCGACGAACGTGCAACGTACGGCACATGCGGTAGATCACTATCCGGGAATATTAGAAAAGCGTCTGTAATGTAGCTATTCAGATTGACTTCACACCGCTCCTTCCCAAACGCCTTACAATCGTTTGCACAACACCAAAACCGACAGCTGCAGGCTCAGGATTGCACCAAGCGATCGAGGTCAGCCAGTGCCCCTTGCGCTTCCTGTGCGTTCTGAGCCGGAATTCGGCGTAAGACTGCCATTACTGCTAAGTAAAGGGTATGTTATGTTGGCAGCAGTTATATTGCTGGAAAGGCTGTGATGGCGGTGCAGACCTGGACTCAAACTCTCCAGGAAGCACGTGACCCACGCGATCTAGGAATCCTAAATCGGTCTCAGCTTGCAGGGTTTAGTGTGTAGGGTCGAAGGAATATCATTGGTTGAGTGGTCACGGGTTCAGGGTGCGTTGAGTGGGTGCCAAGCGTTATTCGGGATATCTAAACTCCAAGGAAACCTCAACCCGTGCAAGCTTACGCCGCCACGAAACCCGACACCCAACACATCAGAAAACAAACCCCAAACCCCTAAAGCCTTAATCCGTAAAGCCGTAGCTAACCCTCTTGTAGTATCCCTATAGAGCCCTTTTTTAGGAGCAACAAACACTCCTCTAAACCCCAAGCGCCAAACGAACAACCTTGTTTTAGTACCCTTATCGTACTATTTTTGGAGAGGCTTTTCAGGCCCGTCAAGAACCCACCGAGGCCGGCCTGCATCGTCTGCTGGATCCTGCTCAACTCGACCCTCCTGAGCGTCATGTGAAGGATTGTTTGGGTTTGGGGCTGCCGGTAAGGCTTTCGGGTTCAGGGCCCCTTTTTCGCGTTCCCTTTGATATGGGGTTTCACGGAAGTTTAAGGTTCAGGGTTGGGGACTTGATGTATGGGTCTGGACACTTAAGAAGTGAAGCTTCCTCTCGGGTCCCTACATAAGTAGACACTGATATCATGTACCCAGAAGTCCTCGATATGGAGGCTTCTAGGGCTTGGGGTTTTCGTTGCAAGGTTCAAGGTTGAGGGTTCTGTGGTGGTAGGGTGTATTGCCGGCTGTGGATCTGGAATGCACGTTCCGGGGGTGGGACTGACGATTGTGACTGCCAGGCTTAGGACGGCTAACGATTGAGGTCCGGGCAAAGCAGCGTGAAGCACTGATGAACTGCGACAAAAACCATCTTAAGGCCTTAGCGCCAACATCCTTTGAGGGCCCAGCAGGCCCGCGCACTGCGAGCTGCCGCTTTCGAGGCTTGCAGCTTCACCTGGGGACGAGGAGGCTACGGGTTCTGATTGAGTGTAGGACGCTCAAGAAATAGAACAGGGATTCGGGGTATGTTACCACAACAAAATGTTCAGGCCCCCATATATGGGAAGATTAAGTTCTCTAGCGCTTTCCAACGCGTTGGTAGCTGTGTTGCAGTGTTGCTCTTTTTTGACATTGCTTTTGGTCTGCACGGTGTGAGGGGGGGGCGGTGCACGCAGGGGTGTGGGGTTGGTGGGGGGCGGGGACTCATAGCCAGTTCATGCACGTCTCTTGACTAGACATGTGCGTCCCCCGATGGATCAGGGGTCTTAATACGCTGGGTTATAAGTGCTTTGTTTGGGGTTCATGCCACAACTCTTCACGTACATCCGTGGCTTCGAAGCAACAAACAGGTGGAAACCGCACCTTTAGCCTATGCAGAATACAAACAGTATGACGTTAGGTTAGATTAGATTCAGGTTAGATTCGTTCTAGATTGTTTCTTATATACTAGTTTATCTTATCCTGTACAGTGTTACTCATATTAGGTCATATTTTATGTCTATGAGTTTACTCCGCCACGTATATTGAAAACATGCAGACGGTGTATTAATAGTATGTTCGAGAATCTTCATACTACAAAAACTGCTTGAATATGATATTAATGGCAACTCAATATTACTATGAATACTATATGCGTATCTGGATGCTAGATTGATACTATACTGCGCTATACTGCTACGATGTTTCGATGTTAGTAGACAGCTAATGTTGTCTTTTTCTTATTGCTCCATGTACTCATACTCTGTTGTATACGGGTTCGATATAATGTGATATACATAATGTAATTTGTAGTTATGCTATACAAGTTCATAACTATCATACTACAGGCTTTATTTAAGGCTTTTGGGTTTGGAGCTTGGGGTTTGTGAGCCCAAGCCGCAACCTCCAGTAGTGCGTAGGGGGGGGGCTCAGAACGAAAAGCTTTGTAGGCTACTCTTGGAAGGCCTGAAACTCTGAAACACAGCACTCTATCTTAGAGTTCATTTTTGGGGGGTTAAGGGCTATGGCTTCAGGAAAAAACGGTAGGGTTTTGGATTTAATCTAGGGGTTGAGGGTCAAGGGTTTACAGTCTCGACTACAAGAACACGAAGCTCTTCAGGTGCTGCGGCGCTACGCTTGAGATCAGAGACACTTCGCCAACACTTAAAAGCTGGACTCAGACGCGAAGTTAAAAAACTCATAAAACCTCTGCTCCCCAAAAACCCTAATCCCAAACTACAAGTCAAGGCTTCTCCCAAGCTATAAGCCCTAGAACCTCCTGACCCCGACCCCGAACCACACCTCAAACAAGGTATCCTAGCAACCCTTCTGCACACTGGGATTCTGAACATGGCGACCTGACTGTCTTATTCCCAACCCTACAGTCGAGACCCGAAACCAGAACCCCAAAACCTCAAAAAAACGAACCCCTGACCCGAAAACTGAGAAAACCCTCTAAAGCCCCTTCGAAGTTGAAGAGAGACCCTGAAACACCGCCCAGCCTTGAGCGGGTCTCTCTGCGGCGACGGACGGGGAAGCCAGGACAGAGACGACCCAAACCACAAGGAGCCTTATATAGGGTGCTTAGGGCTTTAGGGCTTTCAGGGATTTAGGGCTTTGGGGCTTCAGGGGTGGGCTTTCAGGCTCTACAGAGCTTTACAGGGTTCTTGCAAGAATTCTGGGTTTAAGATCTTTTTACAGCGCTGTATGCGACTTTTGCAAGTTTAGTGGCTTTAAGAGCTTTCTGTAAGGCTTTTTGCGGCATTCAGAAGCGTTTAAGGTCTGGGAAGTCTTTATTGGGCTAGAGGAGCTGTAGGGCTTTGTAAGAGGTTGACAAGGTTTCGATTTCGAATAACTTCCTAACTTTCCGAATCGGTTTCACGACGGCTTCCACAAAAGAAGTATATCTGGTTGCTTCGCGGTTTCTACGAGTTTGACGATCAAGAAGTTCCCGATTTCACGTCATCTGTTATTTCAGCGTTTCGGGTTTCAGGTTGACGGTGTAAGACCCCATAGCTTCAAAGCCCAGTAAAGCCCTGCAGCAGCCTGCAGAAGCTGATAACACCGTATCAAGGGAAGGAACTCCGTAAGAAGAACCCGACTCAAGCCCTGGTTTAGGGTTTAGGCTTGCCTTCTGAGACTCTTTCGACTTTGGACCCACATAACCCAAAATGGTCCACCGCGCCCAGGCACATGCTGGCATCCCTACATGGAGGAGCTCAAAGCTGGCTCCAGATCTGAGGATGAATGCACATTTCGGGTCTTTTGGGCTCGATTCCGCACTACCAGGAGCTTAAGGCGGGGCTTCAAGGGAGGCTTCAAGGGATAATTTTATTTTCTTCGTTTTTAACCCCCCTAAAGCGTTTTCGTGGCTCCGGAAATGTTGCAACACCAACATGAATTCAATAAAGTCTCAAGGAACGTTGGGCTCGATAGACGAGGATCCGAGGATTTTAGAGAATTTCAGGGACTTCTTTAAGACTTTCCTAAGATTTTCTGCAAAGGTCTCTGTATGGGAGTGTTTCAGGGCTTCTGAATTGGTTCTACTGGGCTGCTATGATGGCTTCCATGAGGGTTTCTAAAAAAGATTCCAGTTTCCCCAAGGCCATTCTCACCTACGCTCCAGGCTTTAAGAGTGCAGAAGAACCGAGCACGTAAGAGCTGTCCCTTCCCAAAATAGCGTAACATGTGCGGGTTCCCAGGCGTAATCGGCGGACCAGGGACCAAGTAGGCATTGTAGTTACCTTTTCACTTACAGGCCTATATAGTTACTAAGATCCGTGATCCTTCAAGCAGGGTCGAGGCTTGAAGCATGGGGCGGTGATGGGTTTTTCAGTCCAGCTGCAGCTTCTGCTTCGGACCTTGGGGGTTTGGGAGTAAAGGCTTGGGGCTTGTAGGTTTTGGGGTGGGGGGATTTGGGTTTCGGAATCATAAAATCTTGCTGAGTCGGGCACCCTAGCTCTCAAGCCGGCCCGAAACGGCCTAAATAGCTTCTGTACTACAGCGCCCGTGCATGGGACATTTCTCCTGATTCAGACGACCCGGGAGCTAAATCTCCACCAACACCAGGAAGCTTGAAACTCAAAATATGGGAGTTTCCGAAAATAGGGGACCCTGAATAATAGGATCCTCATTATAAGGACCCCAAAATAAGGTACTGCACCCCTAAGTTTCGGAAACTCCCATGTGCCTTTGCCCTGGTTCCTACACCCTTGGCCCGAAAACACTGGCCCGAATATTCCCGGAAACCTTCCAGGCTCCACTTCCCAAGACAGAAGGGTGGTTGTCAAAATGATGGTCCCTTTTTGGGTCCTTATTATATTACGGCACCTATTATTTAGGGTACCCAAAAAGGGACCTTAGTTTTGACAACTACCCAGAAAACTTGGGCACCCGGCCGGGTTAGCTTCGATCGAGGACCAGTAGTTAGGCAATATCGGGGCCTTAATAGTTTTAATAGGGCTTTGGGGGGTATATTATACTATAATCATAATCAGGAACCCCCGGAATAGTGTTGGTAAGTATTTAGGCCCCCATAGTATGTACCAGGCGACAGGAAATCTGACCAGAGCCCAAAGCAACGGCAGGCATTTGCGTCCGCAGGCTGCGGCGTAAGAGAACCGTTTCAAAACTGGACATCCTAAACCCTAAACCTCAAATGATGAAGATTAACTCTCTTCTTCAACAACCGGGCCCCGAAAAGTTCAAACTTTCTAATAAGAGCTAGTATATAAGGCCAAAAAGTTTAAAGTTCCCCTTTCACTATCGAAGTTAATACCGGCAATATTATCAGTATTCGCCTTATGCTGCATTCATCTTCGCAATACTGTCATTGCTATTGTTGTCACTGTTATTGTTGTTCGTATCGTTGCTAATTTGGATATATGCATATGTACACATATCATTTTTATATATATATATATATATATATATATACATACATTCAGACCCCGTAGATGAGAACGGGGGCCTCTTTTCCTGCCGCAGACGCCCCTCCTCAGGTCGCAAGTCTGGGTCCCTACACCCCAAACACACCAGCTCAGTGCTGACGGTCATTATTACGAATATTTGGGTTGAGGGGTTGAAGGATTGAGGGTTTAAGGCTTTTTGCGGTTGAAGGTGTAGAGTTATTCGGAACAAACCTTCGATCCTGAAAAACCTCATTCAAATAAGACACCCCGCTGATCACAACCTTAGCTCCCGAACCCTGCACAACCCTAACCGCCTGCAAAGCATACACCCTTATATAGGGCACTTAATAAGTAGAATAGGGTTTTGGGGCCCAGTATACTATAATTGTAATAAGGAGCCCCCCAAAATGGTACAGGTAATTCTTCAGGCCCCTTTAAAAATTTTTTACACCCTAAACCTTAAGCCCCTAAACCCTAAACCTATGGTACACCCTAAAGTCTAAACGTAAGCCCGAGGAACATAGCTACGTCGGGCTCAGACGCCTGGTCGTCTCGCGGTCGTGGGCCCGGGAAGAAGCAGCCCCGAATCTCTTTGAAAGTTCGCGGCTAGAGGGTTTCAGGCTCAAGGATCTAGAAGGGCTTTTGTAAAGACTAGTACAGGGTTGAAAAAAGATGCTATGAGGATTTAGAAGGGCATTGTAAGGTTTTGTAAAGACTCGTGTAGGGTTGTACAGGATGTTGTTTATAGGCTGCTTTACAAGGTTCAAGTCTCAAAGAATTAAGTATAGGAGAGGTGAAGCACTCGGGCTCAGGAAGTTTCGCTTGGGGTTTAGGGCTTTGGGTGTCTTTTGGTCAAGAGCTTTTACAGCAAGATTTTGCCCAGGGTCCACTGAAAGGTGGCCGACGTTTAAACAAGTTGGTGCGCACCTTCTTGGCCACGGAAGTGACAAGCACCCATCATCTCGCAGAAGTGTCGAGGTCCCGGATGGGTCTCTCAAGGCTGCAGATGCCAGTCGGGCTTTCTGGGGTTTGCTTCTTGAGATTGGGACTGATGCCTTAAAATCACAGATGGGTGTCGTAATGCCTCCGAAGCTTTCTTATGCTGGGCTCATGTACGACTTGTAAAGATCGGCACAATTCGTTCCTTTCGCAACTGGAGCATCGGAAATTGTGTGCGAGAGAGCGAGAGAGCGAAAAAGAAGCAAAGACTGCGAGAGCGAGAACGAAGGAGGCAGTTAGATAACTAGGAGAATCATCACATGCATACATAGACAGGTACCTTCAGCGCTGCCGCAATGCATAGCCTGCTTAGGGTACTTCTAGCTTGCACTTCTTCGTCGTCATGCCAATTGATACTGGGCTTACAAATGATGTTGGTCCAAGGTTTCAAACCCGATTTGCTGGAAGAAACTGGTGAGCGATCCCGCTGTCCGGGCTTCTCGACGATGATGATCTTCTGTCGAATTAAACTAAACCGGGAAACACTGCCGTCGTGCAACTCATTGTGGCTATTTGTATGGTATTCGTAAGCTGCTGTAATGGATATCACCGTCAGACCTGGCGGCTTCCTGCCGGCTTGGGCGGGCAGACCCACGGCTGAACCCCGACTCGTTTCCAGGCTTAAAGAACCTTACATCCCCTGTAGCCTTGACGCCCGAACAACTAAACCCTGCTGACAGCATGACTCCTGAACATAGCTCTCAAACCGTCAACACCCCCAACCCTAACCCTACGTTAATTATGAAGGCCCCGATATTCGATACCGTCAAAAAGGCTGCATCTTGGCCGTCAAAACAGCTACATCTTGGCTTAGTCAGCCGAACATGACCCTCCAAATCCTAGCTTAGGGTCAGTACTGTGACACAATACACCCTGAGAGTCAGTGAAGCATTAAATCCGAAGCCCTAGTTCAGGTCACTAGTGCAACAAACCCGACACCCTGAATTTCAAAAACCCTAAACTCCCTGGACCCTACCTGACCTGTTTGAGGCTCCCCTTCTACCTTATAAGAGTCCCTAAGAAGGACGGTTCTTTGGGGTTAAGGTACTCTCTTGAGGGTGAGCTGCAGCGGCGAAGCTTCGAAGCTCTAAAGTGTCCATCGCTCGGGGCTGAGACCTCCATACTGCGCCAGAAGCGGCTTAAGCGGGTAATATAGGGGCCTTAGTGGACCATTATAGAATACTTATAATAAGGAACCCCCAAAATAGTACCGGTATGGCAGGTATGGGGTTTAGGGTTTGTGGCAGGGGTTCCGGGTTTAGGGCTTAGAACTAGGGATTCAGGGAAATCTACTTTGAATACTCTGAGGTCGCCTCCCGACATAGCACAGGCACCAGTACTAGCACTATTGGTGGTAGCATTAAACATGGTACGGGTGTCGGAACTAGTAGACCCACCTCCGAAGCACCAAGTACCAAACAGCCACAGACAATCATCAAAAAGATGACTAACCGCGGTTGTCACGAATCAACCCAATAAGAAGAAGCGTCAAGCCGAAGACCCGTCAAGCCGAAGACCCGTTGAACCACAGGATACACCCCTGGTAAGCCCTAGGATAGGCATAGTAAGCCCTCTGGGATACCAGCGGGGCAACCCTGCAAGTCCCATTATGGGAGGTCCGCATAAAGCCTCACAAGAGGTCTCCTTCAACCGAGCACTAATTCATGCAACCATCACCATGGCCCAAGGCCCTGATGACGATCCCCACCCAGGTCGCAAGCTGTAGGGCTTTGGGTTTAGGGCCTGGGAGGTTTGGGGCGTCGGTCAGGGTAGGAGTTCGAAAGAAGGTTCCCTGCTGCTAACCTCACGAAGCATTCAAAGGATTTGGTGCTCAAGGTTGCGGGGTTTCGGAGACTGTCGGTTCTGGGCTTACAGCATTTTAAACTTCATTCGGGTTCTAGGCTTTCAGACTTAAGGTTAACGGTGTGGGGTAAAGCCATTCGGCTGTAGGACGAAAGCGTCTTAAGAATGCGGGAGGTCGAGTCTGTCACATGTCTACCGGAGGATGGAATCCTCCGAGTCGGATTCCCACCGTGAGACCTTCTTGGCATGAGCTACGTTGCAGCCTTCTTCAACCCAAGACCTCAAATAACCTGAGACAAGAACCCTGGTTGAGCCCCGGAGCGTTCCGTCGTGGTACGTATCAGCATGTCCCAAAACGGAACAGTTAGTATCCAACTGTACTTCCCTTTGACCCTTCCTAAGGGCTTGCAATGAAGGGTGCTAGAGCCCTCAGTCCACTTACACAGCAATTTTTCTTGCATGGATCACGCCTTCCTAAAGGATGTATAGGGTTTGTTGCAGGGTTTCATGCGGTTCTTGACGCTTTGTAAGAGTTTTGTAACGACTTCATTCCTGGAGTCTCAAAAGATAGGGGGCCCTATTTTAAGAGGGATCCACCAGCGGGCGACCCAGGCGATTTGCGCATCGTGGAATGGCTCTGTTGGCCGCCGGCGAGCTGAATCGCAGAAGGAACAGAAACTCGCTGTAAGGCTTAATGTAGGCGCCCAAATTTTTACCAATACTATTTTGGGGTCCTTATTCTACTTATAGTATATTATAACCCCAAAACCCTCTTCTAATAATATCAACGCAGAGGGTTTGACGCTAACGTTTTTCGCTTATACAACATCCCACATAGCCCCAACACTATCAATATACTGCAATGATCCCGGAACCCTCCCATTTTCTAAAACACTAAACCCTAAACCCTAAACTCTAACTCCCCCTTCGCCGCCACCCCGCCGGGAACAAGGACTCAGATGCTGGGGCCGCAAATGCCCTGGACCAAGGCTCTTTGTTTGGAGGGTTTAGGGTTTAAGGTTTGGGGTCTAGGGTTTAGGGTTTAGGGTTTGGCGTTTGGGGTTTAGGGTTACGGGTTTAGGGTTTAAGGTTTAGGGTTTAGGATTTCTTCGCACACAAGCAGAGTTTGAGTCAATGGCCGGGCGGACACACACACACACACATTAACGGAGGCAGAACGTCGGCCTCGGAGCGCGCTTGAAGCCGTCGAGACCAGGGGCCGTGCATCGGCCGCACTGGTTAGTTTGCCCTCCCGCGCCGTTGAGTGCGGCTCCACTCCTGCGAGCTATGAGAACGACCACGCAACACTGCGCCGGGTCGCGGCTTTAGAACGGCCTCCACATCAGAGCAATGCGCCAAGCACCATAGCGGCGCTGCAACTGAGCAACCAAGCGGAAGCAAGTGATCTTCCAAAGCAGATCGCAGTGGTGCTGCCGCCTGCTGAGCCACCGGCTTCGGCCAGGATGTATTCCGTCGTGAACCCCTGGTTGGCCATCGTAAGGGCATCATGGATGACCTCGGGGCGACGGCAGTGCGACCAGCTATTGGCCAGCTTCGCGAAAGCCGAGACCGAGGATGTAACGAGTTGCACGGACGACATTATGACCTCGCAACATGGCACGATACACATATGCATACGTACAGCTAGACATGCATGGCATCCAGTACATGTGCTAATGTACCCACAGTGTTCAAAAGTCTACACTCGCGATTGCAACCGCTTCGGGTACACAGACGCAGACGAATCGCGTGCCTCCGGGAAGTTTATCAGGAGCTGCAAACTCATGTTTACGAGACTTCCACGGTCATGGTAGCAAGACACGGTGCGAAAGCGATTCGGTCAACCGTTTTGTGTCCTCTCGCATGGATCGGCGCGGGGGCCAGCCCGCACCGCAGGAAATGCCAGACAAAGGAGCAGGCGCAGCCAAGCCTTCAGATGCGATGCCGGATTCCTTGCATCAGGACGCTTACCTCGACTCTCGACAAGGGATACAACACGTATTCGTGATGCCAAGAGTGCCCTGCGCATTGAGCACCCGGCCCCGACCGGCACTTCGGGATGTGCGTGCATTGCATAGACACAGTGATCGGCCTAGCAGAATGGGATTCTCGAGCGTCCGTTTTGAAGTCAGCTGAGCTTGCGACTGGTATCAGATACACTCCGGAGCACAAGTAGTGTAGGCGCAGGTCCTGGCCACGTGTGGTTGCGGCTTGTGCCCGGCTATCTGCCGAGCCGAACTCCGAAGTTTGCACCAGCACGAAGCTAGCCACAGGCATGACCATTATGCGGCCTATGCGCCACTCTACGGCAAACCCTAAACCCTAAACCCCAAACGCCAAACCCTAAACCTTAAACCCCAAACGCCAAACCCTAAACCTTAAATCTCACGTGCTGTGCTGGGATCGGGTGTGTCGCATCGGCAGCTTGTGATATGTTTGCGGAAAGCCAATGAGCGAGCAGACCCATGTATAGACACGTCTTTGCAGCCGAGCCTTGTCTTATCAAAGCTGTCGGAAGCCATGCGTGCATCCGAGGAGCCGCAGCGGAAGTATCTTGCGACAATGTATTTTCGAGTCCGTCGTCTTTTGACGATTGGCCGTTGGAGCCTGATTGTGGATGGCTCTTTCTTTTAACTCTCCCACCCCACGCCGTCTAAGGCGGCCAAACCACCCAAACCTATTCCTTTTAGGGTTTAACACCTAAACTCATTCCAAGCTTCTCTTTATTTCTTCAACCGTTTTGATGCAGCAGGCAGGGCAAGGGGTAGGGCAGGGAGGGCAGGGCTGGGCAGGCCGGCCTGGAGCCCCTTTTTTGGGGGCCCAAATGGCCAACCACTCCCAGATTGAAGGGCTTGGGGTTTACGGGATCAGGGACCAGTACTGGTCCCGAGGATAACCTGCTCCGGTACCGGGCCTGGCGTGGGTGCTACCGTCCCCATGGCTGTGGAGAGGCGGGCAGGCGTATTGGGTCGCTCTGCGGCATCGAGGTCGAGGGGCTTAAGCGCCGCCCACCCACGGAGGTGGGCGGCCTAGGCCTTGAGTTTAGGGTTTAAGGTTTCGGGTTTAGGGTTTAAGGTTTAGGTTTAGGGTTTAGATTTAGGGTTTGGCGTTTGGGGTTTAAGGTTTAGGGTTTAGGGATTGGCGTTTGGGGTTTAGGCTTTTTTTTTGAACCCCTCTTTTCCACTTGCAGAGTCTGTAGCAGAAAGGTCGGATTGACCAGGGTGGGGTTTAGGGTTTAGGGTTTAAGGTTTAGGGTGTAGGGCAATCGGGGCCCTTTGAGGCCGGGATTGGGGTGCGTCTGCGGTTGAGGGTTTAGGGTTTTACGAGGGTGTGTGTGTTATGGGTAAGCTTTAATGATGGGCTTCGAAAGCCCAATCCCTTGTAAGACTTGGGTTTGAACGTGTCTGATGGTCTTATCAGGTCTCCATGGAATTTCGATTTCTCCCCCCAAAATTAAACAAACAGACCATGGCTTTGCACTACTAGACGGGTTGTACAGTCCTGCTGTATCAGGAACACAAAGAACCATCTTTCAAACCATCCAGGCCCGTAAACCTGAAACAAAAAAACCGACCTCCACGCATTCAAAACCTTACATAACCCTAAACCATTGCAAGCAACAAACTGCACAGGCTCACATGGCATGTGCTCAAGAGCTTCGAAGTTGGTCAAGTCCGAGTTCCAAGCGGGTGGGCTGATAATATGGGGGACTTAATATGGGGAACAATAAAATATAACAAGGAAGCGAAAGGAAATCTTCTATGTTCGGTTCAAGCGTCTTTAACTGTGTTCGTAAAACAGGCTGGGCATTTCGAGCTGCTGTTGCCCTGGAGTACGTGTATTGATACGAGTTTACCACTCATATAGTCCCCAGAAACCGGCCTGAACAGCATCGAAACTCGAATCACAAATTCACCTGATGCCCCTCATCCCAAAACAACACGGAAGGGCGCGCTGGTCCTGTGGACTCTCTTTCGCGACTCTGACAAGGCTTGGTATGTTTGGACTTCTTGTCCGGTGGCTTAATAATTTTCCTTTAAGGGTTCCGTTTAAAGGGGTCTATAAGGATTACTATAAGGGGTATTATGGGGGCTTAGTATAGGGGCCTTAATAATTAGAATAGGGCTTTGGGGATACATTGTGGTATGCTTGTAATAAGGAACCCCGCAAAATAGTATTGGTAATCATTGAGGCCCTCATAGTAGAGGTTTCCTGCAGCACTCAGGGTTTGCCGTTTAGGTAGAGTTTTCCTGCACAGGGCCATCCAATGCTTTTGCTTCCCTACCGAGCTACTAGCAATCACGGTACATGAACATGTGTACTTCAATTTCTTACTCTAGTTGTGTAGATTCACGGCAGGTTGGTTTCGGATTCAAGGTTTACGAAACAGGGCTTGGGGAGTACACAGCATTGTAGAATCCGGGCTTGGGGCTACCATGCGTTCGAAGTCCCTGCATCGCCCTGAAAGCATTGCAGAACCTATCCGATCCCACCAAAACCTGAGTCCGAAACCTGATTCTAACATGTCTAGCTAAGGCCCTACACGAAGTACCCCAAGGGCAAGTCTGCCCATAAACGTGATACTCGAGTCATGAATGAACCCAACCTCTGAAATGCCATCAGCCAGACAGTCCCAGACCCCTCATTCCACCTGAATTTGAAACAGATCACTTCGCCGCCTTGGAGAAAGGGCTTCGGGCAAAAGGCTTCGGGCTTTCATGCGCTGTAAACTCGCGTGGCCAACCTCAAGACCCCATAAACCTGTACTAAAGCTCAAGCTCACGTTGCGTATTTTGTGGATATACGCTCCATAGCGTCCGATGCCTTACATCACGGAGGCCAAGAACTTGCAAACATCATAGGGCTTGCGGCGGCAATGTGGCTTGACGTGTAAAACTTGGGTTTGGTTGAAATACACAACGCAATCTACCATGGGGCTTGAGTCTCGAGTTTTCAGGTGTGTGAGAGACGGGCGTGGCTTGGGATATATCACGCCATCATGATTGAGGAGGAACGATTCCCGGCTCTACCGATACTGCGGGCTGCTGTACAGAGGTACTTTCTCAAGCTGGCCTTGGCAATGCTCGAAATGCCAGGCTCTGGTTTGTGGCTCAGAGTATGGGCTCTGGGGTTTACAGCGAGGACCTCGGGATCGTATCTGCAAATTTCATTCCGGGACCTTATGTAAGCCTTAAACCAGAAGTCCTTCGCACGTAAAGCCCCGGAAAGTTTGGAGTGTAGCGTTTTAGGATTTTCGCGCTTAGGGTAAAACTTCTAGAGCTTTGAGTTTACGAACGCTCCCAGCTCGAAGATGCTCAACCCCTGAACCCCCCAAAACCCTAAACACTACAGCCTAAGCCCTGAACCCAACCAAACCTAATCCCTAAACTCCTCAACCTGGAAAACCCTACAACTCACACACCTCTTAACCCATCCACAGGGTTTAGGATTACGGCATGGTTAAGGGCTTCTGGTACCTGGTACCTAGACCCTGAATGGTAGTGTTTCTTGGGATAACGCTTCAAAAACCAAAATGTTCGGCACTTGCAGTGTCTCTTCACCTTACATTGCAAGCCCTGACAAACCCTCAACTGATCAACCTCTAAACCCCAAACTATTTACATTTTAAATCCTAACTGGTTCTAAACCCTAAACTAAACCCCCTAAACCCCTAAACCCCGAAATTTAACCCGAAAGCCCTAAACCCTAAACCCCTAAACCCCGAGGTTTAACCCCAAAGCCCTAAACCCTAAAGCCCCCTACATCCTATAAGCCCCCTATAACTCCCAACACAATCCCGAAGTTTAACTCCAAAGCCCCTAAACCCCAAAGGCCCCTGAAGGCCGCTGTGGGCTCCGGCGGGCACGGCTTTGGCGGGCGCCTTTTTCACGCCTCGGGCTGAGGGGGGGAGCGGTTTAGGGTTTAGGGTTTAGGGGTTTAAGGTTTAGGGTTTAAGGTTTAAGGTTTAAGGTTTAGGGTTTAAGGCTTAGGGTTTATCAAGGCTTCACCTTCTCGTAGCTCTTAGGGCTTTTTTTTGAACCCTCAGATGCCTTTTTAGTCGAGGCCTCCAAGTTATGAGGGCTTAGGGCTTAGGGTTTAAAATGCGATGGTACTAACAGGAACAAGAACGGTAACAGAAGCAATAGCAATAGGGGTAGTAGGCAGGAACATAAGGTAGTAGCAGTACTAGAAGATATAAGCAGAAGAAGAGTATTCAGAGTAATGATAGCACTAGTCAGAATGATGGCAGTAACAATCATGCAGTAACGCCATAATAGTAGTAATGGTGATTATAATACATCAATAACAATATCAGTAATATTGAAAAGAGTCATGATAAGGACATTAGTAGCATAGTGATAGCAATTTTTATGACTATAGGGACAGCGAAGGCAAGAACAGTAGTCATAGCGTGCGAATAAAACTAGCAACAGGGCAATTAAAACATAGCATAATATACCACGCCTGCGCCGGGAGAGGCTGGGCGCATCTTCGGCTGCTTGGCGATCTCAGCAGCAGTGCCTCGTAAGGCCCAGGTTGAGAGCGCAGGAGTTCCGGTTCGCTAGGTTTGGATCTTTTAGGGACTTCAAAGCTGTGCTAATCACATTGGGTTTTTTTCCTTCTGGTGAAAAATCGTTTAGGAAGCGGAAGTTCCGAAGTTGCTGCATGTATACAATGATTGTGTGCTCGATCTTGGACAACAGATTTTGGACAAAGAAAAGCAGATGTTCCAGAATGAACTGCTGTTTTTTGTTCTAAGGCTAAGGCTGAGAAAGACTTGAGCTTTTTGGGACATAACAGAATCGAATGCTCAAGACTCAAGGCCCCAAACAAACTGAAAACTTCAGGAAGGCTACAGCATCTGGAAGGACGAGGATCGCCAAACTCCGATACCAAGCCTCATTCCGGAGGGCCTAGTAAGGGCCTAGTACCATCATGCTTGCAAGCCCCTGACGAAGAACACAGACTTGGCCCCCAGGCGCGGGCTCGAGGAAGCAGGTTTGGGAGCAACCCTGGCCTGGTTCAGCTGGTTAGGGTCTCGGCCTTAAGGTGTAGGGTTTGCCCCACTGCTTAGGCTTTAGGCTTTTAAGATTCTTCCTGCCGCACAATCTGCCAAAGCCCGAGAGACAGGTCTTGGGTTTTTGGCTTGCGGTCTTGGGCAGGGTTGCTTTTTCGAGCTTCAGGAAAAGTGGACCCAGTGTATTGCTGCCGAGATTCCCCGGAACCTTCACACCCTGCCTTGGCCCCTTTGGGCATTTATGCTATAAACGGAGGATGAGCACAGTTAAACTCAGTGATGAACCCAATCTTAAATCTCAGAACCTGACTTGTCCAGTGCCCCCTGAGCCTGCCGCCCTGCTTTCGTGCCAATACCATCGTGCAGAGACCGGATGTCTCTTGAGAAACGAGTGTCGCGCAGATTTCTTCTGCTAGATGGTTGAATACGAGCGAGCTACGCTTGTTGCGGGAATATTCCACCAGCTACATTGCTACATTACTCATCGCATGGAGCACTTTTTTGGGAGGAGGGGTGAGCCAATAGTTCAGGCTCAGCCAGGGAGGAAACGGCAAGATGCCAGAAATCCAAAGCCTGAAGCCCCTAATCCCTGACACCTTAAGCCCCAAACGCCCTCAAGGCCTGAATCTAACAAAAGACCACAGACCCTAATTTAGGGTTTAGGGTTTAGGGGTTTAAGGGTTCAGGGGTTTAGGGGTTTCGGGGTTTAAGGGTTTAGGGGTTTAGGGGTTTAAGGGTTTAGGGTTTAGGGTACTTTTTGAGTTGGCAATGTCCTGAACGTCCTACACTCTACGTATACAAGCCTAAACCTGGTAACAGCCTTGAGCACTTGGGGCTCTCTTGAATTAGATTTCCGCATTAACTAACGGCTCTTGTAATGTTAAGGATCTTACTGCTTAAGGTCTATGTATAGTATAGTATATACTATCTACTTTATCGTACACAGTATGCGACAGGAAGAATACAGTGAATCATATATAGTGTATAGTATGGCTATATACCTATATACTACATACCGAACTATATTGAGAATCTATATCAGCGTCCCGTGTCCTCCGAAACTCCCATTGATATGAGGTCCGCACAGCTGTCACTGGCGATTTTGGGGCCGTCGTGGCCTGTTTCCCAGTCTCCCACGCCCCCGCCCCCCCTCCTCACCCTGAGCCCTAAACCCTAGACCCCATGAAGCTCCAAGGGTTTTGGGTTCATAGGTCCTTTTAAAAATAGGTTTTTTTAAAACACGTCTTTTAACCTATGAGCTCCAAGGGTTTGGGGTTCAGGGCTTTGGGTCCTAAACCTTAAAACTTATAAAGCCCCGACAAGCTTCCAGAAACTTTCCCGGTTGCAACCCCAGGGCCCTAAAGAAGTGAAGCTGGGAGAACTAAGCCTCCCCCGATACCCCACCCACCCCACACACCCCCACACACCCACACAGAAGCCTCGCTCGATACATGCTAGCTGCTAGCTCCTGGGGATGGTCGATTGGAGACCTTACGTGCAAGCTTGCGACGTGACCTTCTCGGGGCTGCAGCAGTATCTTTTGGCCTTTCAGCTATATGTGTCTGCCTGTGTTTCACGTGCCTCGCATGATGGGGTGGGAAGCCTCCCCCCGCTCGCGATTGGGTGAAGGGGCATCGTGCAAGCAGTCTCACCATCACTATAGCTTGGGAGATTGGAAAATCTGATCTGGTCTCAAGTTCAATCAGCAGACCCTGAACCCTCCACCCTATCTGTAGAGACGCAATCCTCAACCTCGTCTCCCTCGCCGCTGAGCGCTCTGGCCCAAAAGAAGTTAAACTGCAGAGTCTCCTGCATGCTGCTGAGAAGAAGCCCCAATGCTATGTATGTACACCCAGTCTCAGCCGACTGGGGCGCCCGACTGAGCTCTCAGCCGTGGGACCTCAAGGTTAGGAGGTTCGAGTTGCTTTGGGTTTCGGGCTTGGGGGCTTAGGGCTGAGGTCGTGAGGTTAGCTTCGGGGGGGCGGGTGTTCAAGTCTTGGGGTTTCAGCCTGGGGATTAAGTTTGGAGTGTCTCCTAAGTGGCACAAAGCCGCCTACACCTGAAGCTGAAGGCTTAAAACCCCAACCCCTGCACCCTCAAACTCCAAAAATTAAACACGTACAAACCGACTTGCCGGCCCAGCAAACGCGCTGACAAACAGAGGAGGAACTGTTGATCAGCAAACTGTACAAGTATATGCTAGAGAAGAACATACTATAGCAAACTATACTATACTATAATACTATACTATAATATAGTAATGTATACTATACGATGCTACAGGATACTATTATTGTATATTCGATGTGTGTATATATATACATACTATAGTATACTATACTATAAACTTACTTGTCTACAAACAGGGGACGATTGGAGCAAGTATGCCCTTAGGCCTAGCTAGGGAGAGAGCTCCCCCATTGCAGAGCACCTGCTGAGGGGATAACACGACGACGACTGGCGACGACAAGTGCCGCTTCCTCCTCGTCCTCCTCCTCCTGCTAGGAATACTATCACTATCACTACGACCACTACAGTACCACAACCACCGCTGCCACTGCTTCTGGTCGTTGAGGCTCCCATGTTGCCGAAAGACCCAGAAGCCAAACCCGACACTGTCGCCGAGGCGAGTGCTCTTCCTCTGCGGCCTCAGCACTCTTCCGGGCTTTGAGGCTTCTCTCCGTGAGGGTATGGGTTTGGGGCTTGGGGCTTGGGCGTAGGGCACAGCTCAGGGCTGGAGGGTTTAATGTTTGGGGCTTCGGGGGTTTAGGGGTTTAAGGGGTTCAACGAAGGCGGCCAGGGGCTATATCATATGGAGGTGGATGTAGCTCACGGCTCTTTTAAAACTCTGAGGCGATTGCTCGAATCGAGGGCTCAATGCAGGAATGAGGTTGAGGCTAGTACTAGCCTAGGCTTCAAAGTTGCAGGGCGTGCCTGAACGTGTTCAGGGGAGACCTAGCACCACTCAGCCCCCAACCCTGCCAGCCCCAACCATGCAAAAGCCCTATGACTCCCCTAGCAGGAGCCCATTGAAACCCGACCTGGACTCGACAACATCTACACTTCGGAGGATATGACCCTGACAACGAAAAGGCATCAACCGACAAAGCGCTGGCTTTTGTGAGTTTGAAGAAAACGGGTGTAAGCTTCAAAGGCTTTCGAAATCAGATCCTTAAACCCTCAATCCTGGAACTGCGAGGCAAAACCCCCAGGTAGCGACATAATATGAACAACCAGGCGCGAAAGAGAAAGAGTTTGCCGCAGATTGTCAGAACTTGGGACTCCAGAAATTTCTTGGGCGCAGCTATTTGAGGCTTGCCAGCGGTGTTGGTCCCTGGCATTATGTACTGGGAGCTCAGTACATCGGGCCTGCTGCAGTGGGCCCCCCTTTTAGAGTGTAAACATTTGAAGACTTCGAACTAAACCCCAAGCTGACCAGCTGAACGAGTCGACCAGTAAACACAAAGGGGCTACCAGCACGAACAGGCCCTTGTGATGATGCGAACAGGTTGAACCTCGAGAACTTCACGAAAGCTTCCCGTGCCTGTAGACATGCTGAGCCGGCGACAGGACGCGTGCATTGCGGGTGGGCCTGGTAGACTGCTTGCAACTATCCCAAGCTCTCAACCTGAAGCCTTCAAACTCCAATCAAACCCAAGCCCAAATGCACACGTCAGGCCCAAGTGTTTAGGGCAGTTTTTTCTGGTGCCGAACCCAAAACATCCACAGCCCTTGGCTGCCTTGTTTCCGAGGAAGGAAGCCCGCCAATGAACCCTAGGTCCAGCTCTGAACACTAAGCTTCCTGGAACCAATCTCGAAAGCCTGAACCGAAACCCTGAAGCCGCACCCGAAACCATGTAAGATCCAATAAATGAAGACTTTGTAAAGCCCGAAAGCCCGACTTCTGAAGCCGGACACCGTCTTTCCTCAACCCAGGTCTCTTCTAGAAGTTTGCATAGGTTTGAGGGCCGAGGCCTTGCGAATTCTACAGTAAGTCCTATCCATCCTATCCCAAGAAAGCAGATAAAAGAGCTTCAGGCCTAACATCCCCTGGCTGAAACCCTGAACCCCAAAGCCGAAAGCCCCCTAAAAGCCCCCCCGGAAGCCCCGGTTTAGGGCTTAGGGTTTAGGGGTTTAGGGTTTAGCGGTTTAGGGTTTAGGGTTTATGAAGCCATAAAGCCCGAATCAGCGAAGTTCTTCCCTGAGCTTCCGACGTCGGTGCCGTGGCGATGCGGACACCTCCTTTCGCCACCGAGGTGGGGGCCTTGTTGCAGAGGGTCTCCAATCAATGGGGTATGGGCTTAAGGCTCGACAGTTTTAGGGTTCCAGGGCTTAGTGGGCATTGGGGCTTTAAGGGTTTAGAGGTCCCAATTCCTCCGGAAGTGCGCCACACGGGGCCTTTCAGCTTTGAAGCACCGCATTTTTCAGATGCCAGCCTTATCGCCCATGACCCTGATTCCGAAGGTTCAAGACCGAGGGCCCAAGACCGCTTCACTACCTACTAAGACTATGCCTGGCATGATATGGGAGTTTCCGAAAACTAGGGGTACCATAGTTTGGGGGTCCTTATAATAAGGATCCTACTATATTAGGGTCCCCTATTTTCGGAAACTCCCATATAGTATTGAGGATCCCTCCACGATTTAAAGGCAAAGGAGGCAGGGGCAGGGGTCTTTGCTTGAAAGATGACAACAAGTTTGAGCTCTCCAGGTGCATACCCTGCCTTTGTGGCCTCTGTGGCGGCTTCCTTTGGCTGCAGAGCGCCTCAGCACATCGACACTTGCTTAAGGGCTTTAAGATTTGGATTTTGAAGTTCCCCAACAGTGGGTACGCTTGGGGTTTGCAATCTGGTCAGGCCAAGGTAGGTGACTAGATTTGTGTCCCGGGGTCGCCGAGAGTTAGGGGACGTGTGCGCGCACTCCTCAAACTTTTGGCTTCGACAAAAGTAGTCTGCGCGCCGAGGAGGGGGAGACAGCGCCGCGCAGTCTGAGGGTACGAAATGAACTTTGCTTTGCGGCCGAGTGCGAGCAGACAGTGAGCCGTCACTACTGTAACTTTTTGTGCTTCGCAATTAAGAAGTAGTCTTCGCGAAGCACACCGAAGAAAGAAGGTTTTCCGGACCCTGAAATAGCCTCCTAAATGCCGTCGAACGTGTTGTAGGGCTGGGAAGCCTTGGGCGGCTTTTGGGGGACCTTGGAGGCAACGCCAAGGTCCGCAAAGGTTGCAACTTGGAGGGCGGGGAGGCTTTGCAGAGTCTGGGCACCCTCAGATAATGCCTAAATAGTGCCCGAGAAGTGCCTGAAATAGTACCCAAACTGGTGCCCAAATGAACCCTTCATAGTGCCCAAATGATTTTTCGCGAAAAGCTTTTCCCTTCCTTTAAAGAAGGAAATGCATTTGGGCACTATGAGGGGTTCATTTGGGCACTACTTCGAACACTATTTCGGGCATTGTTTGGGGCACTATTTGGGCTATAGGCGGAGGCTTGGGTGGCGATATCTGCAAGGCCGAGGCAAGAGAGGCCCTGCAGGGCAGAACTACGCCCGAATGGGAGTGGGAACCTGTTGCTGCAGATGCAAAAGCTTGCAGGGAAGAGTTAGGGGATTGTTTGCAGTAGGAAGCATTAGGGCCATTAGGGAATGATCTGCGAGGCAGGGTTAAGGGGAGGATGCCTAAGGGAGGTTTAGGGAGGGATCTGCATGGATCTGCAAGGCAGAATTTGGGTGAGGATCTGCAAGCAAACGTTTAGAAGAACCTGCGCTGGCAATGCGAGGGTTTAGGCAAAGATCTGCAGGGTTTAGGGGAGGATTTACAGCGGAGACGTGTAGGGAGGAGTGCCCGGAAAAACTGCCGAAAAGAATTTTATGAGGGGCTGAGGGTGTCTATCGCGTTTAGCAGCAGTCAGCTATTAACAGTCTTCCTGTTTGCATGTTCAGACACCTCCCCCCACCCCCTCAACTTCAATGTTCCGCAGTGCCACCACACCTCACTGGCCGTCTCTATGTGAACATTCAACTTGGGGGGGTCTCGATGTTTCAGGACGGACGGTACGAACAATGCCAAAACTTGTACCATCGCGTGAGGCCAGCAAAAGCCTGCAGAGAAGAGCCAATGGATTGTTCCCAACAGCGGGTACGCTTGGGGTTTGCAGTCTCCGCACCCCGTAAATCTTAAACTGTAATGAACTTCACGAGCAGTATATATGGATCGGACTCTATGATCGTCGTCGTCCTCGCGTGCAGGTCTGCATCGTCGTCGTCCTGGAGGAGGTCTTCCCTTTTTCCCTCCACTTAGGATCCGCCTTGGCGTGGTAGGAGGGCTGAGTAGTCAAGGGGAAGCCAAGATTCGTCCGATATTTCGATTTCTTTCATAAATCTATATGGCCGTCACAGGTGCGCCGACAGATATGTCCTGGTATTTTCCACCCGATTCAGCCTATGCTGGCCTCCCTTTCTTGATAGCCATTCCAAACTGCAATTCATGAAAAACAGCGGCGCTTCTAAATTGCTGCGCTTGTAAAGATGTGCCTATGCCTGCCCAGCACGTCAACATTGCTTCATGCCTGCGGCGCGTTCGTTTCGATTTCGTTTGCACACACGACTACACGCCAGCTGATGATTTCCCATGCTGTTGGGGTCTGTTGCTGCCGAGATAATTAAGACTGTTTAGACGAAGCAGGACCCTAAACCCTATGAACCCTGAAACCTAAACCTTAAAACCTCAACCCTAATCCCTAAACCCTAAACCCGCGTCCTGACCACCGCAACTTCAGCGACAGCACCGCCACGCGAGACTTGGCCCTGGGGTCCTCGCCAGGCCGTCCGACCGGCTTCGTGATGCGCCTGAAACTCACGCCACAGCCAATAGACTCCAAAGACCCCGAACCCGACCCAAAACCCAAAAAAGCCCTGCAAGCCCCAAACTCGAAACTTCGGTAAACCTTATATATGTGTGTCCACCCCTCTCCCTCCCCCCCAGTGGTATCCCCTCCACCTGGTGCCAGCCCTCTAATTCCCTTTCAAGCCGCATGTGAGGGAAAAGCCGCATCACTCCTTAAATGCGCCACATATCCTTTTCAAAGCCCTTGAGACCCCCTGTGAAGGAGTCGCCGGGGACGGGGGATCATTACCATGCAGAGGGGCGGAGCAGGGGGACCCGTGAATGCTTCCGCGTACAGAGCCGTTTTCGCAAACCAGGAGAGAACCCCACAGAATAAATCAAAAATCCAAAAGCCGAAGCCCTCAGAAAGCCCGAAAACCTCGGAACTTCCTCGAACTCTGAACACCGAAACCCTGAACCCTAAACCGAAACCCCTCCAATCCCTAAACCCTAAACCTTAAAGCCCCAAACCCTGAACCCTGAACCGAAACCCCCCTTGAAGTCTGAGGCCTCGTGGCCCCCGGAAGACGTGCCGGAGCCGAGCTGGGAGGCGAGGGCGTCGTGGCCCCCGTGGCGGAAGCATCGGCAGTGGAGGCCGCCTGGAAAGATTCCTTTAAGGGTTTAGGGTTTAGGGGGGTCTTTGAGGTAACCCTTAAAGGAACCCTCATTTATAGGGAACGCTTAAAATGGCCTAAGTTGCTGGTCTGGGGCTATTGGGGTTTAGGATTCCATTCAAAGGTGCTTTAAGAAAGGAAGGCTTCAATAGTTGGTGGTAAGTAAGTGGTTTGCAAGTTTCGGCTCGTATCGGGACTCATCTCATCGGGATTTCCCAGGTTTTGTGGTCGGCTTTAGGTAGGGGCTCACCTCGTTGAACAGCTTCGGGCTTGCGATGTTCTTCATTCTGAGGCTTTCAACACACACTGCCTTCTGAGGGCTCTACTTGCGCTGCTAATTGAAACGATTTGGTAGGGCTGCTGCAACCCACGTTATTCAAGCCAACTCAAGCATGTTAACACGAAAACAGTCGCCCCATTTGGCTGGCAGCTGCGTGTTCTTGTGTTGCTGAAGGAAAGGCGCCTGTTTGCTCTAACGAGTCCTCTCTAGACCCCTACTAGGTCTGACCCCCCGCCCCTGCCCACCGCGCGATACCCTGAAAGATTGACCTACCAGTACCTACCAGGCAGTGCATGGATTCTTTTTTCGTCAGCACCACAACCACACAAACACAAACACACACACACACACAAAAAAAAAAACTTGCAAAAACACGCAGACACGCACAAAAGAAGGTCCGACCTGATCCGATGAACCCGTATCACAAAAACTGCCTGCTCCGGCTTCGTCTGGTCCTTCGGGGCGTCGGTGAGGCGATTCATTCGCCGCGCGTTGCGCTCGGCCAAGAAACGCGCCTCCACATGTTAGCAAAGCTTCTTAGGCTTCGGGTGGCAAAAACTGCCGAGCCGTGGTGCGGTACCGAGACGGTAGAGTCTGTTGTGCCGTATACAACCACTATGATGTAGTGCGACATGCTGTGGCATGCTTTTCACCGTCTTTAGTCTCCACGCTTTCAGCAGGGCTTTCTAGTGGTGCCAGACCGCCAAGATATCGAAGCTTGGAGTGCAGGGTTTAGAGTCTCTAGGCTCTTGCCCATGTCGGTCTGGAATGACTTTCGAACATCTCCACAATAAGATTATGGGACAGGCCTGGATGCCTGAAACCAAAAAACTCGCCACCTCGCCACGGTCCCGGCAATGTCATTCGTGCTCGCGAGCTCAGCTGCTCCAAGCTGTGCGCGGCATTGATTCCACCATCATAACAGTGTTCTTCATAAGGTCAAAACGTGTCTCCACATCCTTTGCGGGCCGACCACGATGTGAACTTCGCTGCCGAAGCCCAGTCGCGGCAGCGGGTGGGAAGTTAGGGAACGGCTACACGCCCCACCCCTCAAAGACCCCTAACACGACGAACAGCCTTCCCTCCAACAACCATGCCAACCGCGCCTAAAACGGAAGCCCTAAAACCAAAACCTGAATCACAGAAGCCCTGAACCCTAAACTTTACACCCCCTCGTGACTCCGATCTACCCCTCCCCTCCTCTCACCCCCCAAAAGAACACCCCTGTTAAAAGAAAAACACCTGCTTGCGCTTCTCCTCGATCCGCTGAGCCTGGGGTCAGGAAGCCCCTAACGTCAAGCGTTCCTTTCTATGAAGTCTATAAGGGATACCATCAGGTTAATCTTCAAAATACATTTGCAAGTGCTACTGTAGGGGTTACCAGAAGTGATTCCATAAGGGTCACTACAAGGTTTACTAATCTGGGTCTCTTTTGAGTTCTGCTGCTAAGGTCTTTGGGCTTCTAGCGCTTACATACACGGACCTCAAAAATTCTAATGCATCTTTGGAGCGAGCTAAGTATGCAATTAAGCTTGGTGATTCAGCGCATGGTGTCCAATGATGCTAGGGTGTTGGAGTTCTACTGCCTTAGGACTTAAGGATTGGGTCTTGGGTCCAGGCTTCTGGAGTTCACGACGTGTTCGCGTTTAAGAGCCTAAGGGCTTCCGGCACAAGCGATTACGGATCTGGAACCGTCCGGTCATTGATTTAGGGGCCTTGTTAACTATTACAGGGTTTTGGGGGTATATTCTACTATAATTGTAATTCTGAGCCCCCAGAATAGTATAGGTACTTATTTAGGCCCCTGTATTATGCATGTAAGTTTGGCGGATGAAGCAAGGTACAGTGGTTCTCTCTCTCATCTCCAGCTACTTCAATCAATGCACAATGCTGGGATCGTGTCAGAAGGTTTGTGTAAGACGTGACAAAGGCATGCGTGGCACCGCCAAACAGGAACCATGAATCTTAGCTTCAGCAGAATGTCTGTAAAGCCCCTGTCACCACAACCCAGAACTCCCCTACTCCACAGCACACGCTGCAGCATCAAGGAGGTTGTTCGAATGAGAAATGCACAGAGAATATAACCAAACGAGTGAAGAGTCGCATGCCTGAACCGCGAGGTCCGAAAAAAAAGCAAGAGCCATTAATCCTGAAGCAAATCTGGGCAGAAGTAAGTGGAAATGGACGGCTTCAAGCTAGAGCAGCTAGAGGGTTACCCTAAACCCTAAACCCTAAACCCTAAACCGTGGTTCATTGTGACTCACCAGAAACAACGAGGGCCACCAACCCTAGGACCCCCCAACAGCTGAACCGGAGACCCTTGGCCCTCGCGCGGGAGTTTCCGAAAATAGAGGGCCCTAAGTAATATAGTACCCTAAATAGTAGGATCCTTACTGTAAGGACCCCAAAATAAGGTACCCCCCCATAATTTTCGGAAACTCCCACACCTCAAACCCAGATCTTAAACCTGTACTGTACCCGACCACCTCGAGACCCTCCACCCGAAACTCGAAGCCTTAACCTTGAACACTAAAGCCTATACCTTTTAAGAGCCCCATATTGTGGTCTCTTCACGACGGACCATGACGGACTGCTATGAACCTCTAAGAAACACAGGCTGTTTGGGCCACAACACTAAACCCCGAACCTTAAACCTTACATTTTGACCTCAAACCCTAACGCCCTAAGCTCTGCAAACCCCACCTCAATCTCGGCGGTGCTCATCGCCTTCCCACCAACACGGACTGCGGCAGCCACCCGGGGCACATTGGGGCTGCCTCAGGGTGTAAACGGTCTCGGCGTTGTAGAGTCTTAGAACGCAGGTGTTGCGGGGTTATATAGGGCATTGCTAGGTTATATTTAAGTTATGTACAAATATACATACGCATACATATACACATGCGCATGCACACACACACACACATACACACATAGACATGGACATGGGCATAGACATAGACGCAGACATATACATATACATATACATATACATGTACATATACATATACATATACATATACATAGACATAGACATAGGACATAGGACATAAGGCATAGGACATAGACATAGACATACACATACACATGTGTACACATGTGTATACATGCACGTACATGTGTATGTGTATATACATACATAAGTACATGTACATGTATACATATATGCATACATACATATACATATATATATACACGTATATACACATATATATATAAGTATATACGCATACATATATCTATATATGTACATATATATATATATATATGTATACATATACATATACACATATACAAATATACATATATATATACATACCCACATACCTACATACTTACATACTACATATCTATATATATATATGCATATATATATATATGGTGCAGCGCTGCTGGGCCCCCCCTCCCCCCTCCACCCCATGGTATCCCCCCTCCCCCCTGTGGTTCCCTGTGGTGTGGGTTCCCCCCTGCCCCTCCCCACTGTGGTTGCGGTCGGCTGGGCCCCCTTCCATGGCTATTGCTGGTTGGGCGTCTGGCGTCCGTAGGGTTTGGACCTTAGGATGTGATACAGTTCCGACCTGCCCTGAGCTCCAAAGCCAATGATAGTGATGAATATTATGGCGACCATGATGACGGAGATGGTGGTCATGATCCCCATCCGCACTCTCCTCAGGTGCCTTGCTCAAGAATCCCGAATGAAAATCATTCAAACACGTGCTCAAGCGTACATGAAAGCGAACCCAACCGAAACTCGGCTTGGAGTGACAAACGGCCGATACAGTTTTCGCAAGAACA
>BGNK01000368.1:65163-75567 GCA_003297005.1 Symbiodinium sp. clade A Y106 | reverse complement strand
CATACCAGGGGGGGGGCTGCGACGCGGCGACGCGGCACCATATATATATATATAGTGTGTGTGTGTGTGTCTGTGTGTATATGTATGTATATATATATATATATTTATGTGCAGGTGTATGTGTATGTTAGCAATATTGCCATTTTGACCATTTACTTATTATGTATATGTATGTGTACACAAATAAAGCTGTCGTCAGTATAAAAGTTCCATAAGGCTTCATGAGAGGAGGGTTTCGCGTGCTGCATAAACGTGGGCTATTCGAACTCGGGGGGAGTGCGGATGGGCCCTGAAACTTGAGGTCCCACTATTCAGGGTCTGGTTTGGGCCTTGTTAATTTCTGAAACTTAGCTTGAAGCTTGGTTTTGAGGTGCCCAGGGTTTGCAGCGCCATGGGTTGATGGGGGGTTTCACCCGGAAGCTCATGGATCATGGGAGCCCAAGGGCATTTAGAGAAACCAAGGTGGCTCTGAGTCTGGGGTCTTTCAAGTTTAATCGCTGCAACCCCCAACCTAGGAACTTGAATACAGCTATTGTCATCCCTTACAAGAATACGTAGTGCACTGAGAACCTTACTTGATAAGCCCCCTGATCCTCCACATAACAGCAATGGAAACCCCCTTCAAGAGAACCCGCGTAGAACCATTTCGAAACTTTACACACTTGCTTACTAAGGCCCTGATCCTCCAAGTACGACATTCCGACAAGCGGCCGGTCTTTGTCACCGGCTTTTCCAGGGTGGCTGCCTTGGTGTTTGCCGTCGGCGAGGCCTGCAAACACGGCAAGGCGTAGGGGCCTAGGATGTACCTGTGGCCGGAAAAAACCTACCTTTTTAGGGTTCCTTATTATGGTTTCTATATATATTTTCTTAAAAATGTCGGTTTGGGGGGCAAAGGCAGGGTTAGTATCTTGACTTCTGCGTAGGATGTAGGGTATGTTGAGGCTTACTAGGGCTTACTGCGTATACGGGTGGCTCCCGTACACAAGATTCAAGCACTCTAACCCAAGGGGGGGGGGGGCGAATCTCGGAGGTCGAGTGCCTCGAATCCTCAACTCTGGACTTCCCTCTGCCTCTACCCTAAAACCCGAAACCCAACCCGGCAGGCATTAAGACCGTGGCATGTTGGATCGGAGCTTGGTGCCAGAGCTCGACGTCAATTATCATCTGCGCTTTCGGCAGATTCTATCTAATTTCTGGGCTTGTGCCATTTGCCACGCCAAGGCGTGGAGCTAGCACTTAGGTCGAAACGTATGGAAGAGGCAGCGGGCTGCGGGCACACGCATAAAGCCCCGCAGACCAGCAAGATGGGAGAAGAAGCACGCAGCCGCTAAACCCAAGAGCACGAGGTCGACGACGAGGGCCTTCAACAGTGCGACAGTAATTATGGAGCGCCACTGTCGACTGCCTGCTGCTTTAAACGACCTGCATGTAACTGAAGGCCCTAAGACTAAGGTTTCTCAGTGAATTTTGCGCACGCCACTTACCCCCCACGCCTTTTGGACGTCTGCGAGCTCCTTGTGCTCAAAGCTGTACGAGATCGCATAGCAAGCAATGGCGGTCAGCGTCACGATTTTCGCACAAAGCGAACCCAAAAAAGCCTTGTCATCCCGCTCCGCACCGCACCACAAGACCACTGTACTACCCATGAGGATACCATTCACGCCACCGAGCAAAGCATCATTGCATCCATAGAGGAGGAAATGAAAAAGCCACACCGCGAGGGCCAGCCAGCATCGAGAGAGTTTCAAATCTGCAAGACCCCGCACCGAGAAGTCTTGCTGTCTCACTTCCCTCAGCGCCGGGGTTGACATTCCTGAGTCCAGCAGAACCTGCACTGAAGCTTCCACGTGGCTCCAGCGGTCAGCAATCTCATCTTGGATGGTATTCGTGTCGTCTGGATTGCCACAGATAGCGTCTTGCACTCGAGTGCCCTTGGGCAGTTGAAGGCAGGAAGCTTCCTGTTTCCGCTGCAAGGCATGGAGTCGATCCATTTCGCTGGATACAAGGAAGATAAAGAACAGAGGGATCAATAAGAACTTGCCGGTGGGGTCTTGAGTTATGACCCGCAGTGGCAAGTTCCCTAGCGTCGAGAAGATTCTGGCCCAAAAGCCCAGGATAAATCCTAGGGCCAACGATCCCAAACAGTTAAGGCCGGCAATAACACGGGAGGAACGGCCACATAGAACCACCAGCACCACACAACCTGCTGCCACATCTTCAAAGATGAACGGAGGCTTCGCGCCCAAGCCGTATGACACTTGCAAGGAATGCACCACATCCTTCCAAGTGTCAAAAGTCTCGTTTGGACCTGCGGCAGCTTTGCCTGCTGCACTCCAGAAGAATCCGGCAATGGCCCCAGCGACGAAGGTCACCAGCGCCACCGCTGCAGAAGGGAACCACTTCAATGGGGGCCTGCAGATGATGAGAAGATTACTAGATCGTATACTACATGTACTATAGCAGCACTTAAGAAAATAATCCAATAAACTATAGTAAAATATATAGGGAAACCACCCGTGGAGTCCTCAGGGTCCGGATTTAGCAATAATCGACACAGGCGCAAAATAGTTGTAATGATAGGAATAATGATAACAATGATAATCAGAGTAATACTAGCACTAATACTGATAGTAAAATAGTAATAATCATAGTAATAATAATGATGACAGTAGCAGTAGTAGCAGTAGCAGTAGTAGCAGTAGTAGTAGTAGTGGTAGTAGTAGTAGTAGTAGTAGTAGTAGTAGTAGCAGTAGCAGTAGTAGTAGTAGTAGCAGCAGCAGCAGGAGTAGTAGTAGTAGTAGTAGTAGTCGTCGTAGTAGTCGTCGTAGTAGTCGAAGTAGTCGTAGTAGTCGTAGTAGTAGTAGCAGTAGTCGTAGTAGTAGTAGGTAGTAGTAGTCGTCGTAGTAGTAGTCGTAGTTGTTGTGGTATAATAGTAGTGGTTCTAGAAAACTTGGGTACTCCGTCTAAGCTCTGCAAATCCTTAATTACTTCCCCTGTACAATCCTAAACCCTAAGCTACAGCCCAGCCTTGCAGTGATAACCACCTTGTTGTAGTAGGTCGCCAGGTATGCCTCATAACCACACCAAAGGCGGGAGTAGATGCTGCAAACCTGCGCAAGGCTCTGCCCCGAAATTTACCATTGGTTTAGGAAATTGCGGTCTCTCACTATCTGCAGTACACTATATAGAGCATACTATAGAGCACATAAAATGTAGTATACCCCGCCTGCGTGGGTACCGCCAGCATGTGACTAGCATTCTGCAAAGCCAGAGCAAAGGGCGAGGTGCGGGGCACAGCGATGAGGCGACTGATGTAGCCTCAGCTGTTATTGATTCGAGCCTTAGGGTTTCGGGTTTAGGTTTTAGGGTTTCGGGCTCCGGCACAACAACAACTGAGTCAAGTTCCTAAACCTGCAACGCCTAAGCCCCTTCAACCCTGGACTCTAAACCCTTAAAGCGCTAACTCATCGCAGAAGCGGGGAAGGCTCTGTGGCATGGCAAGGACACAGCACCAGGCAGCTCTCTTTCCCCTTGGCCAGCTAGCAAGCACTTTGTCAATAAACTCAAAGGCGCCCTCCTGGGCTTAGGGTCGTTTAGCCCCTAAAGCGTGCATCAGCTTCGCATGGACTAGAACCCTGCCGAGGTACTCTGGCAGGTAGCAACACTGCACTATGAAGTGCCGTGGCCCGTGCTCCCTACAACAATCCAGCACACAACCGCGTGTTCTAGCGTACCACCTCTAGTGCACTACAGTCTACGACATACTAAACTATAGTCGTAGAGTACTGCATATGATATAAAATCGCAGGTTCTAAAGCTCTACCGTACATTGCACCCCTTCCGTCCTGCCAGGCATGGGTGATGAAGAGGTCGCATGGAAGTCCCTCAGGATTTCGGAGCAGAGCCCAGCTCATCCTTCTGGTTCTAACTAGGGAATAGGTTCCTTTGAGGGTTCCTTTAAAGGGTCCTACAAGGTCGCAGGCGCGCAATAAACCTGGAGACTTGACGCATGCGAAAGGTTTTTCGCTCGGGTTTTGGGCACTTTGTGTTCGGAACTCCTTGACTAAGTTGACAACCAGAGAATTAGGAAAGCATAGGGTAGTGTCGAAACAGCCACTAAAACCGTTGTTTTGTGCACATACGATGATACTTCTTGAAAAATCTGGAAATCAGAACAGCAGGACGAATCATGAAATGTCAGCCATAGCTTGGATGAAATCTTACGTAAGCGGCAGTTGGTACCTCCACACGAACTCAGAGAGGTATCTTAAAGGGATCTGGAGTGGCCTCGCATGGGAAGACGAGGGAAGTGGGACGTCTGCCACCATCAGTCCATGCCCCGAGTCCCAGCCACATGATGTAATATGTGCCGTTGGCTTTTTGAGCGGAAGAGGTCTGGGTGGTCGATATCACAGTTGGCGAATGGATGCTCTGAGGAAAGGACGAGGTCTGCNGCCCCGAGTCCCAGCCACATGATGTAATATGTGCCGTTGGCTTTTTGAGCGGAAGAGGTCTGGGTGGTCGATATCACAGTTGGCGAATGGATGCTCTGAGGAAAGGACGAGGTCTGCGTTGACGTTATCATAGTTGGCCCATGGATGCTCACGGTTGACCTACAGATGCTACGGGGAACGGATTCTGGACTGGGGAACGATGAGGTCTGGATGGACGTTGTTCTGGTTTTGGCCCTTGGACGCTCTGCAAACCGGATGAGGCCTGGATGGGATAACGTGACGGTTGACCCACAGATGCACTGGAGAACGGATGAGGCCTGGATGGACGTTACCATGGTTTTGGCCCATGGATGCTCTGGGGAACGGATGAGGCCTGGGTAGAGTCATATGGTTTTCCCATAGATGCTCCTGGGCAGGCAGTAAACTACCAGGTTTCTTAGGTGCCTGCTTCCTCCTATAAGGGCTTTTTCAGGGTTCTATAAGGGGTCTTAGGGTATCTATAGCAGACCGGTGCTAAGTAGGGAATGGGGGAATGGAATATGGAGACCATTATGAGGGATTATATAGGGACGACAAAAGGGATCCATTCCCCCATTCCCTTCTAAGCACCAGACAGTCATCCTTCTAGGTTCGGGGTAGCCTAACCGTAAGCCTTAGCATAGGACGATGGATTGGTGTCAGCGTTTTCTAGAACTACTTACAATGTTGAAATAGTGTAGCATACAGGAACAGAACTTTGTTTAGATAACATTGAAGGAGGCAGTTGGGCTGCAGTGACTCGTTTAGGCAAGAAAGAACCACAGCCAACGCACGTCCTGCCGGCATCCAGAGTCAGAGGCTTGATGTAGTTGTCGGTCAAATTGTACATGTTGGGGCCAATCGTTTCATCCTCAAGAGTGAAGGGATCGGGCCGCTCGTCATCGAAGACCGGCTGAATGATCGGCATGACCATGTGCTGGTCGATGGCCTGGCGGACTTCCTGCCGAAGGAAGCGTAGGTCTTGCGGCGTCACACACCACATGCTGGGCGGAAGCTTCTCGTGCAGAGCTCTGCCATCGAGGCCCCACCCAGGGAAATTGGGATCAGAGTTACCATCGCTCATTGCAGCAAGTCAAGCACTGCCAAGGAAAGAGTTCTACAGACTGGCTGCAGATCGCAATAATTTTAATAACGATAGAAACAGCCCGGGGCCCAGGGTCTGGAGTAGGATAGCAGCGTGGAACCAGTACGAAGTGTAGTCAATAGTCAGGAATATACCATCGCCAGCCCTTCCACAAATCCCTTGGACTGTATTTCTATGTTTGTTAACCAATAAGCCCCTGAACCCCAAACCCCTAAATCTCGAAACCCTAGGCGTTTGAGGCTGCGGGGTTTTAGGCTGCAGGGCTTCAGGTCTAGGGGCTCCAGGTTCGGGCCTTAACAGTCTCAGTACATCAAACATGTAAACTATGTACCATGTGAAATACAGTCTATAATCTATCATGTAAGGTCTGTATAGTATAGAATACTTTGCATATGCGTGTATACATATCTTTATCTATGTTGCTACACAGAGAGAGAGAGAGGGAGACAGAGAGGGTCAAGCGACGAGGCCTTAGCATCCACCGACCGCGTCAGCGTCGCCGAGGCCGACTTCGTCAAGACCGTCTTCCTTGAGAGTCTGAAACAATGGAATCCTGAACTTTAACTAGGGGGAGTTTAAGGTTTACTTGTGGGATCAGGGTACTCAGTAGCTAGGGTGATGAAGACACAACTATCGTAAACATGATTCATAACATCAACCGCGCAATTATGACCTTACTTAACGAGTCTCCTGACCATCCAAATAGTGTTTAGGGGCATCATTGGGCCAAAAGCTCTCGAACTTCTCAACGGCAGTAAGGGTTTAGGCTTTAAGCGTTCAGTTTAGGGATTAGGGGATTTGGGATTAGGTTTCAGGATTGCGAAGGTTGTTGCTTTCAATTTCCGGGGCTATAAGTTACGGGTGCCCTGGTTGGGGTAGTTTCGACGGAATACTGAAAAGCTACCTCACAAGTACTGCGAAGAACCTCTGGAGTAAGGCGTGATCATTAGTGGTGGGCTTCGGGGAATCGGGAGATCAAGGGCTCGGTCCAAACCCCAAAACAGTTGAACCCTAGGCCTAGACCCTGAAGCCCTAAATCCTAAAAGTGTATTTGGCATCTGGCAATTTCCAATGGAATGCTTTGGAAAGTGCCTCGGCCTGGCAGGGTCAGGCGGCTCAGGTAACCGAAACTTCTACTTCGCTCGCATGTGGTGATTCTTTCCATGGAGGTGATGGCAATAATTACTACAAGGATGCCGAAACCCCAAACCCGCGAGAACAAACATCATATTGCCAGCCAGATGCTTGGTCAGAGACGGCACTGCCTGGCATGTGAAGGAGCTGTGCTTTCAGGAGTGAAGGCGTAGGGGGCTGGCTCTACTGTCAGAAGACTGGATGAAGACTGGATGTACTTGAAGCAATCCAGACGTGAGAGCTGCTCTGTCTTAGTCCTCCGTTTGCAAAACTGCGGGGCTCCACTTGTTGTTTTCAAGCTGACACACAGAGAAACCCATGAGGACAGCGACACAACCCGTGAACCCTACAATGAACCGTACAATACAACACGCACAGAACCCAAGACAAATCAGATAAAGCTCTGACAGCGTAGACTGGGGGTTTGCCCCTGCCTCAAGTACTATGGTTACTACGGCGAGGGTGTAGAGCTGCTCCGAGCTTAAAGGTTGCGGCTTCGCGGAGTTCACTGAATCCATGCTGAACAACACAACTCTTTCTTGTCTCGAACCCTCAGCGCAATCCCAAAAACTCCCGTCTACCCTCTGACTCCGGCAAGTCTAAATTTCAACCCTGCGCGACCTGAAGTCCGAAACCTCGGAACCCTCCTTGCGAAATCCGAATCCCCACTTTGATCCCGAAATCCTCGCCCGTACGGTCTGAGCTGTACCTGAAACCTCGCAGGATTCCGCGGCACCCGCTTTCAAAAGCGAGCTCTGCTGTTCCAGAACGCGGAAAGCTGCGAACCGTACCGGGCGGAGAACTCACTTTGCTCGCCCTGGAAGCCCAAGCAGTTTGGTAGAGAATATTATAGGCTTATAGGGCCAAGCATGAAAGTAATGCTTCCTACATGACACTACATACATTCTTTCTTAGAGCTTAGAATAGGAATAGTCATAGTAACAGTAATAGTAATACGGTTGATGGACAAAATCCTGCATGACCCATAATAAGGAATATACCATAATTCCCATAGTTTAGGGTCCTTAGGGTCATGCAGGATTTTGTCCATCAACCGTAGTAGTAGAATGCCACCGTCATTTTAAAGGTAAGCCGCAAGCTCTGGCGACTCTGGGGCTCCGGGCTCCCTGGTTGCCAAGCGCAAGCAAGGAAAAAATAATAATATAGGGGCCTTAATGATTAGAAGAGGGTTTGGGGTATAACTTTAGTAAGGAACCCCCAAAATACTATGGGTAATGATTCAGGCCCCTGTAGTACTAAGTCCAGTTGGCAGATTCTTGCCAGCTCGACTTCTGCACAAAGACGACTCCCGCATGAATGCAGCATGTGTTCGGAAACGGCATACTGCTGGCTGTCCAGGCAGGACGTCCTGGACCCCAGTACTCACAATCATGCAAAACTTCGGGAATTGAGCGCTCCTCTTCAGGTATCGTGATGCACTCCTCCTCTCTGTCCGGGCCTCCCCCGTCCAGCCTCAAGCCTGTACCATGACGAGAACATCCCCGGCTGTACCTCCCAGAACTACAGGCCGGGCCGCATCCCTGGCTTCAAAAGCGGAGGAAGTTGGCACCACGTCCCTGATGCCAAATCGAATGCCTCGACTTTGTCCAGAAAGTAAAAGCGTCCACTGGTGATGTCAAATCTGGGCATTCCGTCCCACCGCAAATAAGGAGCTTTCCTCCCACGCCGGCAGCAGTACCACCCCAACGTGCAGTTAGTATCGGCGGAATCGCATCCCAGGCCCCTGTTACGACATCAACGCACTCTGCCTCACGGACTGGTGGTGTGCTTTCATCATCGTACTCGCCGTAAGCATCCACTATGCCTCCGCAAGCGTAGATTCAGCGGCTCACAGCAGCTGCGGCAAATCCACGGGTCTTGTGCTGTCTACCGGGCAAAAGAGTCCACTGCACAGCCTCAGAACCACCAGTATCAGATGGACTTCCTGAACTTCCAGCCAAATCAGACTTGGGTAAGGGTATGGAATACAAGACGGGCTCGTCGTCATACATCAGGTACAGCCTGGCGTGCGCGGGCGCTGCAAGCAGGACTGCATCGCCGACCTCCCGATCCGGCAAGCTCTGCAGGGAGGCAAAGCGGCTCCACTTCAGGGACCGGAAGTCGACTCGATGGATCTCTGCAGCACCTCCGGGAGACTCTGGTACTCCGAGGACGTACATCGAACTGCCGGCAAGAGTGATGCTCGAGTGGGGTCCTCGACCGTTGCACTCAGGGCGAATTGGGCAGTGGATTTTCCCCTGCGATGAGCTTTTGGGCCAGCGTGTTGGAGAACGAGATGCCTTCCTCCTGACAGGGTCACTCCACAACTGTTTCAAAGGCAACTGGCTCTGTTTGAGACCTCCCCTCCACACACCCATCGGAAGCAGCAAAAACATCAACATTAGCAACTGCAATGGATTCTGATACAGAACAACGAGGACGAGCACCCTCATGCGCATCTCCAGCTCACTGTGCCAACAAAGGTCCTGAGCCACCCCAAGCTGCGGCAGGTTGGACCAGATCAGCTGCAACGTCTCCGTCTTCGTTTCTCAGGCCCGCCAAGCAGATCTTCGGGTCAAACTCGGCCCTGAACCGATCGCTTCTCGACCTGCAGGTCCTGCTCAGAAGCCGCGACGGAGGGCAGCTGCCTGCGAGCTCGGCCACGATGGCAAGCACGGCAGGAGGCAGCTCATGCAACCGAGGCATGGGGCGCATGCGCGCGCCGGAGCGCGAGAACGCTTTCCACAAAGGGCTTTTTTGGAAGGGATCAGGTCAAGGATGCTATAGGAGCGTCGTTTTTGAGGGTCTGGGAAGGGTTTACGGCTGGAGGTTCGAGTTTTCAAGTCCAGGATTCAGGGGCGTTTTGGGTGGGTTGTTGGGGGAGTTCTTGAGAGTTCGGGTTCGGTTTCGGTTTCATGGTGAGGGCAGAGGGGTTGACCACCCAGCATTTTTGGCTTCCATAGTAGGATTATACGTTTCCTCAGTTTCGCTTTCGAGGCAACCCGGAAATACACTCGCGCGCGTGTCTATGTGTCTAGCAGCAGAGTGTCTGCGCTTTCTGTCCACGATGATGGTATGTTTGTTGTAGAAACAAGGAGCTCAGAGACCTGACAGCGGCTCATGCTAGAACCTTACAAAGCCCTCTAGGACCAACTGGAGCCCTCCCGAGCCCTGCACAGATGCCACCTGCACCCCTGGCTTCTGCGCCGACGAAACGCCCGTCACCGGGACCGTGTGGCGAGGCCGGCGCAGCTGGATCTGAGGCTGTGCAGGCTTTAGGGCTTAGGGTTCAGGGTTTAGGGCCTTGGGTTTTAGGGTTTAGGGTTTAGGGTTTTAGGGCCTTGGGTTTTAGAGTAAGGTTTTGTGGTAGGTTATGCGGAATTCACATACGGACTCGACCCCTTCTTGCCAGGTGCGAAGCTGTTGGAAGGGCTTTCGAGGGTTCAGAAGAGCCGTCGTGCCTCGTTTAAGGGTTCGGCTACCCTGCTATTTACTGCAAAATGGGCGTTGTTGAATGTTTTGTCTGCAAAGGTTTCACAAGTGTTTTTTTTGACATAGTGTTCAGGGCTTCAGGATTCATGGTTCGGCTGGCCATTTTCATTTTGTACGCGCGAGCGCGAGCGAGAGCGAGAGCGAGAGCGAGAGCGAGAGAGAGAGAGAGAGAGAGAGTGCGTGCGTGCGTGCGTGCGTGCG
>BGNK01000368.1:5236-64983 GCA_003297005.1 Symbiodinium sp. clade A Y106 | reverse complement strand
CGTGCGTGCGTGCGTGCGTGCGTGCGTGCGTGCGTGTGTGTGTGTGCGTGCGGATTGAAGCAAATTTGGACTGAATGGCTTAGGATTTGAAGGTTGTAGGCTTTAAGGAGCCTTTAGAAGAGGAGTTGAATCAGAGCTCTTCGAGCGTCCAAAGCTTAGCAAAGTCTGTGCTCACCTTGCAGATACACGTGGTCAGGAGTCCCAAAAGGCTTGCACATCTCTACCCCAAACCCCAAAACCCTGAACCCCCAACCAGATCAAAACCCTAAACCCGTTCCTGGCGCGAAGAAAACCTGGCAAGCCTCCGAAATCCACAGCCGAGCGGATGCCTTTCCTTGCCCAAGACCGCGAAACCCTGAGCTCGAAACCTGTATACTCTTCATAAAATGATACTGGAAACAACAAGACTGATAAGAAGTAGTAGTAATTGTAGTGGTAACCGTAATCGTAGTAGCAATAGTAATAGTCATAGTCACGGTCATAGAAATTAATAGGTAATCATAGCAGTGGTCGCGGTCCTACTACCTATGACAATGAACATACCAATAGTAGTAGTAATAGGACATGGGGCATAGTTTTTACTACTAGTCTCCCCATAAGGACACCCCATATCTACACTCACCCATAGTCAGAAGGAGGCCTATCTACACTCACCAAAACGGTAATATACTACTTCATAGGCCTGGGGAGATGGGACATTGGCAGCCGGCTTTGTGGTGCCAACCATCGGTTTCGCTGGGGCCTGAGGAACAAAAACCCATGCACGATGCGTGTACCGTAGGGTAAAACATGCGCGATGGGTTTAGAGCCGGGCTTTCCGGGTTTAGGGTTTTGAGGGTTTAGGGTTTAGGGGTTGAGGGGTTGAGGGGTTTTGGGGCTTTGGGGGTTTAGGGTTTTTTTTTGAACTCCTTTTTCCCAGAGGCTGCACATCCGCGGCTACCAAGAAGGCCAAGGAAGGCCAGGGGGTTTATGGTTTAAGGCTTAGGGTTTTGGGGTCTTGGGGGTTTGGCACGCTGCAACTTCGCCCGGAATCTAGGGACTACACGCCAGGGTATGCACAACACCTAAGCCTAAAAGCTATGAGCCTTAAGCACCTATCGGGAAAGATCTTTCTCATCATTTTGCCTACGGGTTTCGATCTGTAGAACAAGGTTTGATTTCGACTCAAGGCCGCGGGTAAGGAATCAGTTCACTCAATCTGAGCGGTCTTCGCAACGAACTTTGCTAATCAAGCTCATCGTCATCGTCACCGATGTGATCCTTGTAATTAATAGCAGTGGTGGCAATGGCAAAGGTGATTGCTGCAATGGTAATGTCTCCGTGCAAATGTGCATGTTCTCACCCTTCAGAGCGTAGAGTCCGGCGCATTGTCCCTACAATACTTACACTAGAATAGAAATTATCCCAAATCCATACTTTTCGAACTATTGCCAAGTACGGCACTTATCTTACATCCTGTAAACCCCGATTCTCATTATGAAGGCCCTTATCTTACACCGCATGTCACAAGTCCCACTCCTTAAACCCCTAAACCCTAAACCCCTCAACCCTAAACCCTAAACCCCTCAACCCCTCAACCCCTAAACCCCTAAACCCTAAACCCTAAACCACCCCTAAACCCTAAACCCTAAACCACCCCTAAATCGTTCCAGCTGCCGGTGCCTTCCGTGTGACGCCGCCTGCTACGGGAGACTTTTTGGGCGTGCCCTTGCCGGGCCGCGCAGGTGCAACCAGGAGCGGCCTGAGGGTTTAGGGGTTTGAGGGGTTTAGGGGTTTAGGGGGTTTAGTTGGGTTTAGGGATTTAGGGATTTAGGGGTTTATAGGGTTTTGAGGGGTTTAAGGGTTTAGGGGTTTAGGGGTGTGGGGGGTTTAGGGGGGTTTAGGGGGGTTTTGAGGGGTTTGAGGGTTTAGGGCATATGGGGCTTGCAGGGCTTACGGTGTCTTTTGGGGTTCAGAGCTTAAGGCTTAGCTAGTACAGGCTTTAGGGTATCGCCCTAGCAGCCCTTAGGGTTTAGGGTTTAGGGTTTCGGGTTTAGGGTATCGCCCTAGCAACCTAAAGCAATGCTCCCGAAACCTAGGCCCCTATCCTCCTGATACCATGCAGCCCTGACGCCGTAATACAGGACATACCCCACAACCCTGTCCGCTGAGACCTTAGCCACAGATTGACTTAGGCCTTATCAATTTCCTTTAGGGGTTCCTTCCAATTAAACGGCAGGGATTGGCAGGGACTGTTGATATATACGCCGTAGGACTTGGAAACGGGCTTTTGAGCAAGTCCCTACGTCGAACTGTTGAGCCTTTCGAGCCTTTGGGCTTCGCTGTACTCTTCGGCTTAGACGTAGAGGGTTTCAGATTTGTGGGCTTTCTTCTAGAGTTTTCGGGCTATGGTTGAGGGTTTAGGGCTTCAAGGCGTAGCTTCCTTTTGAGACGAAGCTCCAAACCTCAATGCCCTGAACCGTAAACTAACTCTCGGGTGGATCCGAAGATTTCAATGGCGACAACTCAGGGAGCAACGCGTCGGGCTCAGCCCTTGCTTGAAACCCTGCGGGGACTGGGGAAAGGTAAGGTTCGAAGTGGGCCTTGTGCATGCTTGCTTGCCCGGCTTGCCCTTGAAGTTAGCCCTACTTCGACGCTCTGTTCACTTAGCACATCATCTAAGAACCTTCTTCTTACTATACAAGAGCCTTCCTAGAAAGCCCAACACTGCGCTTTTTGGGCCCATGCTTGGGCAGCACCCAAGTCCCCACCGAGGGGAGGAAGCGCCATGTCCTGGTGGCCTAAGACCCGGTCGACTCTCGGGGTGACGGCTTCCGGGCTTCGTGGCTCCGAGGTTCTAGGCCTCGCGCTGTAGGGCCTTTAGGGCCTTTGGGGGTGTTCCTTTCGGGCTTTTGGGGTGCAAGGGCTTACATAGGGTGTTTAGCGGTTAGTGCTGAGGGTTTGGAAGTTAGGTTTGAGGTTGGGCCTTAGAGTGCAACAGCCATTCCACAAAACCATCACGGAACCAGACACGCACGACAACACTGACCCCATAGAACTTCCTCAGAGCACTGGCCAAACTCCGAAGGGAACAGACTTGCTCATCTGAAAGCTCCAGACAAATCTCGAAGACCCCGGTAGTATCCTCCATTTTCCAGGGGCAGAAATGTGCTTCTATCGTCTTCTATCAAGGTTTCCGGCTGCTGGCGCCGAAGCACAGGTCGCAAAAGTGCATAGAGCCCTTCGAAACTGTTCCAGCTTCCGGGTTCCACCCTGTAAACCCTAAAGCCTCCTGGGTAAGAGCTCCGGGCCCTTACCCTTCAATGCAGAGGTTCTCTGCACCCTCTAAAGCAGCTTGAAGGCCCGAAACTCTGAAGCCTTGCACCCGAAAACCCAAAGCAGTAATCCCGAGGCCAACTTCGAGGACGCGACTGCCACAGCTTCCGCATTCGCCTAGGTTTTTGTAGGGGCTGGGCCTTCATCGGGCCCGTCTTGCTAAGCAGACAAGGACTGTTGGGACATTCGTGTTGCCTTAGTTAGCAGTGACCATTTCCATTTTCAACTCATGCACCCCCCTAGCACCCAAACCATAACAACCTATACCTCAACCCTAACCCGACCCAAGACCCATAGGTAGAACCCTAGGAATAGCACACCCAAAGACCCAAAACCATAACAACCTATACCTCAATCCTAACCTCACCAATATACACCATAGGAATACCCACAAGATGGAACCAACAGAAGAACCATATGTAACCTCATAGAATAACAACATACTCAACCTCATACACCCGCACCCCCATAGAAAACCCGATAGTATCAACCCGAAATCCCTAACCTTAGAAAATGGAAATGGTCATCTTAAATAATTTTACAATAATAGGAATAATGTTTAGGAATAAGGTTGTCACTGAGCTCGTGACGCACCTGATAGTGAGTAACCATAATATAGTTATAATCTATAACAACTTAAGGATTGTAACTACATTATACTTATGACTTATCAACAGGAATTTCAATAATAACTCTGTCCTTATGCGTGCCGAATAACATAAAATAATCTTCTAGAAACTCATCATTCATTAGCAGTTGATGGACATGATTGAATATTTTATCAATATTGGGTTTAGGTTTCTCGGGTTCGGGTTGTGGTTCGTGTATGCTACACGACGCCTCGCCAGAGGCTCGCGTGCTTCGCGACCCTTCGTGTTCTGGTGTTTCCTCTTCATCAACAAATTTATCAGGGAATTGTTCGTTTAATCGTTTGCGTATTTCCTTCTTCTGCTGTTCGTATTCTGCCTTAATCTCTGCTTGTAATTTGTTGTTTAGTTTGCCTTCTTTCCGTAAATTTCCTAATTTCCTCAAATAGTCTGTCATCAATATGTTTAGTTCCGAGTTCGGATGTAGGGCATAATGGAAATGGGCATCCCAGTTTTCGTGTTTGATTTTGTGCCCGCATTCTTCGCATAGTTGGCTCCCTTTTGCCCTCTCTTCTCTTCTCGCTTGGTTATACTCGTTTTTGTTTTTNGTTTGATTTTGTGCCCGCATTCTTCGCATAGTTGGCTCCCTTTTGCCCTCTCTTCTCTTCTCGCTTGGTTATACTCGTTTTTGTTTTTACCGTAACATTTTCTTTTCGCTTCACGGCACCTATTACAAGTCTTAAACCCACCAAACTCTTCAAAATCTTTAGTCGCACAACAAGAGATACACACTTGCTTTTCCATCTTACTATATTAAAAAGTCTAGTCTTTAGGCGTGGTTAGACTGATAAAACAAACATTCTAATAATTGAATTCATTAATTATTAGAATATTTAGGGGTGTTGCTACTTCGCTGTCAAAAGAAAATGAAGTGCGGGGCTCACTTCCAAACTAATTAACCATTACCACACTCTGTTGATGCGCTTATGGTAAGCACACGGGGCACTGGCATCTGGGGGAACTCTGTCAATGACTAATATCATTATACGTTTAGACTATTTTAACAATTCTTCCAACTGATAAAACTCAAACAATAACTTAAATCGTTTCTTATAATCTTCATAATGGTAATAATCCTCTAACTCATCTAAAATAGCACTCAATCTAGCATTATACATTCTAATGTTTTTTCGTTCAAGTAACCAATCTTTTTTACTTTGTTCATTTTCTCTCTTAGGATACAAACAGTTCATAATTAAATTAATGTATATTTTAATTGATTTTCTTTATAATTTTTATTTTCAATTCATTAAGTTCAAGTTCTAATCGTTCTATGTCTTGTTTGATTGCTTCAATGTCTGTAGTGTTTTCTTCTATTCTTTGTTCACATTCTTCGGGTGTAATTTGATTTTTACCCCATCCTGTATCACATATTTCAACCCTTCCTGTTTGACTATCTGGTTTGCATATACCGGTTTCATCGGGTGATACGTGCCTACCACCAATTTTGATATTATGCCTGTCTTCAATGATGTTAGTCGTTATTACATTGTTTTCTTTTATTGTTTTTGTTTCCTTATGGTATGACTGCCTTTTACATCTACAAGGGATACAAGCTACACCCGAAGAATTGATGAAAAGACCCTTCTTTTTGTCACTTTCATCGCTTTTATCGCTCATTTATACTACTTAGATTTCTTTTTATTCTTCAAATATATAACGACTGCCTTAGCCACTTCCAAAAGACTATGGCAACATCTACGATATTTAGGAGGGGCGATTATTTGCGCAATGGTTTCTATTTCGTTGATCACTTCAACACATTCAGCATATGTTATTTTACTTTCTTCCATATTTATTATTAATAATGATTACGCCCATAGTCAAACCAGTAAATGTAAAGGAACATGATTTCAAACAATCTAAATACGATGTAGCACCTAGATTACCATTTAGTCAAATCATAACCGGCCCTAGCGGTTCAGGAAAAGGTATTCTACTTCAGTCAATGATACTAGACATCTATAGGAATGTTTTTGAAAGAATATATGTATGGTCTCCTTCAATTTCGGTTGATAGTAATTGGACACCCGTTAAAAGATATATTCAGGACGAGTTGAAGGTGGATTTAGAAAAGGAAAAGTGTTTCTTTGATGAATACATCCCAGAAGAACTAGAAAAGGTGATAAAGCAACAGCACAAGGTAATAGAATACCAGAAGAAGAACGACCATAAGAAATTATTTTCAATTCTAGTTATTGTAGATGATTTCGCAGACAGCAAGGCATTTTCAAGAAATTCACCTTTGTTAAATCAGTTATATGTTAGAGGCAGACACAACGCAATCAACATTATAACAGCAACGCAGAAATTCAATGCCCTAAGTCCTATTATTCGCGTTAATAGTCGTCAATTGTTTTTCTTCAGGTTAAGAAATTACAAAGAAATAGAAACAATGGTGGAGGAATTAAGCGCCGTATTGATTAAGAAGTCATCCGTGGCAGACACTAAAAACCTAGCAGAAGCAAAGAAACTAATGTTAGAAGTGTATAATTTAGCAACGGAAGAACCATACAGTTTTTTATTCATTAATTTAATGAAAGGTGATGCGAATGATATGTCTTATGAAAGATTTGATGCTAAATTGGTAACTGATTAATAATATAATTTATTCATAAATATTATTAATTAAAATAAGCTGTAATTACATATTTGAACAGGCAAACGATACATAATTTTATCGCTCTTTGTTTCTTCCAATTTTTCAATTCGTTCTATACAATCTCTTAAAGTATTAAATAGTAAAATATCGGTTTTGGTTTTTTCATTAATATCTAATTCTTTTATCTGTTTATTTTCACTCGCTGAAGATTTAGATGATTTAGCACCCATTATATATTATTAATTAGGTAAATATTTTTCAATCGCTCTCGCCTTTAGCTTTTCCCTTCAACTTATTTACTTCCTTTTTCAGTTTTTCTACTTCATTTATTGTTACTTGTAAAGCACTCCATAAAATCGGTGTAGTAATTGTGTAGTCAAGCTTCAAATAACCATCAGTTCCTTCCTTTACTAAATTCTGCCATTCGTCTGGCATCTTCTTCTTTCCCATAAAATCATTAGCAATAAAACCCACGCACGATTTACCTTGTTGTCTGTCATCAATAAAATGATATGTTGTACTGCTTTTTTTTCTATTTACCTCTTTTATATCTTTCTTTAATCGTTTATCAGATGAAGGAATTAATGACCCAGTATATGAAAGGTCGCCATAAACATCAACTCCTGTATTTGTTGCGTCTAGTCTTGATAAATTATTATTACTTAATCTAATTAAGCCGTCTGTATCCGGGTTATTGATTAATACTCTTTGACTACCTGAAACATCGGCGTGTGTTATTTCTAAATTTCCTAATAAATTTACTTTCCCGTCGTCTATTTGTAATTCTGGCGTTGTTCCAACTGCTCCAACCCTAAATATAATGCTTCTATCTGTATCACCGTTCCATATTAATAAGTCATAATCAGTTCCATTTAACACTTCATTTATTGCTGATGAATGTTGAAATAATATATCACCCCATACATTTAAATTCGCTTCTGCTGTTATATTACCAATACTATTAAAAGTTAAATTATTTGTAACTGCTCTATTTATTGTGATGCCGTTAGTGTCGTCTAATTGTAATGCTATTGTTCCGGTTGTAGGGTCAGTTGTTCTATCAGTTTGAAGACTGAAATTAATTTGTGCTGTTGTAACAACATTTACTGAATTAAAAGCATCTGCTCTTTGAAATATTCGGGCATTTGTATTTAGTAGCTGTTCTCCTAATAACTCTAAATTATTTTCTACTCTTGCTTGATTAAAATTACTGACACCGCCTACTGTTAAAAAATATGATGAATTATATTGACGTCCTATACCCACTTCCGCATCGCTCGTGCTTCCTAGTCTTAATCTATAATCTCCACCTGTATCGTGTAAAATCATTTCTGTCCCATTTGCTGGATTACTCGGGTTCATACATCTTAAATTTCTATTTCTAAACTCCCATACACCCTGTGTATCTCTTATTCGTCAATTGTAATTAGCATCACCCGAATTTCTAAAAATATCCATACCGGATACTGGGACTTGTATATCTCCTGTTGAAGATGTTAAATTAACATTGCCTATAACTGTTAAATCTCCTCCTGTTCTTACATTATTAAAATTAGAAACTCCGCCAACATTTAAGAAATAATTTATATTCGGATTAACTCTGACGCCTACACGTGCTGTTGATGCTGTTCCTAATCTTACTTGACCCGCACCGAAGCTTTGTATTTCCATAAGTGCTTCTAAATTTTCATTTGAACCTTTCCTACATGTTAATGTTCTTGAAAATCTCGTATTCTTACATTATATGAAGAATTACCGCTGGGTCTATACAAATCCGCACCAATGGTAGGTAGTATAGCATTACTAAATTCAATATTACCTGCCATATGTAATTTTAAATTACTTACGGCATCATCACTTGTAGCATTACAACTTATTTTATTGCCTTTTAATGTTATATAATTTGATTGGTTTTTAACAGTTGCTACATTTCTATCTGTTTCTGCTCCAAACAAATTACCAAATAATGCTCCCTCTAATGGTTCAATGTTTATTGTTTCGTTCTTTAAAGTCAGCCCTTGATGTATTATTGTTGGTCTGCTACAATCTATGATAAGGAAAAAACTTATATTATCTTGAAATCTGCTTTTATCTTCTTTATATGATAAAAACGCATCTACTTCCGTTTGACTATACACTGCTAGATTATCTATTAAATTATCTGTTTCTGTTTTTGTGTATATATTTTTATTGATATATGTTTGAGTATAAAAACCACCGTCAATAACTGTTGAAGTATAATAATTTCCCAATGTTGTATCTATTTGAGCTGATGTGTAATAATTTCCTAATGTTGTATCTATTTGACTTTTAGTGTAATGATTTGTAGTAAGCGTTGTTGGTGATACAAAATTGGCATTTAATTGTGTTGTTGTTTGATAATTGTTTGTTAAGGCAGTATTTATAGCATTTATACCATTGAAATTTTGTGCTTGTTTCCCATTTAGAATACCTACATCCGTTAAAGTTGAACTTATTGTTAGTTCGTGTCCTTCAAGTGAAGCAATGTGACTGTTTAACGTGTTGTTATATGCTAAGTCTTTACTTTGTAAAGTTGCCACTTCAGTATCAAAATCTGTTTGTGAAACACCACCACTGTTTGAATTGACATAACTTATTGTGGCGTATAAATCGCTTAAATTCGTTCCATTTACTATAACTTCATTTGCTGTTAAAGTGTTAGTATTATTCAATGTCAAAACCATTATAATAATAATTAGATAAATTCTTATTAGAATGTTAAATTAATTTTCTTGATATGTTTTTGGAGCATATTTTGGACACCCCTAATCATACACCTTCAGCCCCAAGTCTTTTATTTCTAATGTTTGTTCCGACAGTAATGTTATATACATTTGGTCAGGCATTTCAGTAGCAGGAATTGAAGCACCAGCGGGTTTTATGCGAATTAACATTTGTTGCCCAGCGCGTGTGTTAATTCCAGTATACGATGAGTCAACAACCCGCTCGAAATTAAAACCGAAAATGAACTGGCGGTCTCTATATTGTATGAAATCTACAGAAAGACTATGCTGATGAAACATAGGAAGGTTTAATGCTTTTCTTAAATGATAAAAACATTGTGTAATTGAGTTACAAGGATACTCAGGGAACAATTGAGAACCGAGTCGAATTTGAAACTCTAAATCTTTATTTACATCATAAATACCTTCTTCCTGCTCGTTGTGATTTTGATGTGGATGATAAAAGCGACAGAATTCTTTATCAACATATTCATAACCTAATGAAGGGTCACCGGATTTATAGAATGTGATAAAAGAAGCGACAAGTTTAGAAACAGAACGAATAACAGGAACGCTAATATCGGTTGAACCTTTAACGCTTTGCGATTGAGTAATATAAGTCGTATAAGTGATGGGAAGACCTTTTCCTTCTAAGAGATGTTTAACGTATTCGTTATTTAAATCATTTGATAAGGTAGAAACGTCACAAGCACAAAAAAACGTTGTTCAGTTCAAATTGAGTGCTTGTATTGGAAGCATTACCCGCAGGTAAGGCAACATCAGCAGTAAATTTTTCACGAAGATTTATAGCAATTCCGCCATCTGCTTCATCATAGTCATCAGGGTTAATAACGCAGTCTGTCGTAGCATTTACTAATTCAAATTCAATTGTTAAGTTTCCCATATATTTTAGTGGAAGATACTTTTTTTGTGAAAATAGACCCGCTAATGGTTTAAAACCGACTGTCATTTGCTCCTTAAATCCGGGGCATGTTGTGCTACTAACATCGTAATCTAAACGAATTCCAACTTCGTTATTCAAACTCTTTACCTCATCATCATATCTATATCCAAAACTTTCGTTTGCTTCGTCTTTTCGTGCTCCTTGCGACATCATTTTAGAGAACACATGACGAACACGGTTGTAATTATCAAAGTCTTCAACAACTTGATTACCGGCAATTAATAGCATTCGTCTGAAAAAAGAATAAGCAGGTGATAATGGACGAATTTTTCTGTTTAATGTTGTGTCTAGGTTTTGAACATTAAAGAAGATGCGAACACTTTGAGGGTCTAACCAAGTATTGTCTTCACCATTTAGGGAAATTTTTATAACACGGTTCCCTGATTGCGGACGATAGACGTTAGAGCCACTAGGGTAAAATCGGACACTGCGTTTCTGGGTAATGTAAGAACTACCTTTATTCAATTTAAAGGAGAGGTTGTCAATGAGAATATCTTCGGGCGAAAAAGTTTCCATAATATATAATCAAAAGTAGAAAATATTTTTATATTTAATCAAATAAATTAAACTTAAACTTAATATTTTCTTCCTTTTAATCGTTATGCTTTGTTTTAATTTCATTTACTGTGTTGCTCCCTTCGTTATCTACCATTTTCCGTATCTCTTCATAAGCATTCTGTTTAATTTTTTTGTCTTTCGGTTTGTTCTCCATTTGTTCATAAGTTGTGGCTTTTGGATGAAACATTATTAATATTGTTTATATTTTAATCAAACTGTTAATTAAATCAATACACTGATTTAATCAAATTGTTCCATAAATTCCTCTTGAGTGACTGGTAAATTTCCTGCTTTATTACTAACATTAGCAATATCAGCATAACTGTGATTATCAAGTGGATTTAAAGAACTTCTGTTTAATGTTATACTCCCTCTATCAAATATTGATATAGGGTCTCCTGCCTTTCTCAAACGAAGATTAGTTCCTGTGTCTTCTGGTCGTTGTCCTGATACAAAAGGCGAACCATAAGACCTTGAACGAAATATATCTCCATAATCATCATTAATCTGTTGACTAACCGCACTGGCAAGACTATGACTAATAATGTCGGTCATTCCTGTAAGTTTTTTACCATCAACTTCTATAGTTCCATCTTTGATAAATTTATTAACATCTTTATATCTTTTCGTGTTTCTTCTTTGAAACAAAGGCAGTTTTAAATCATCATATACATCTCTTCCGCTTCTAGTTCCCGCTATGTATAAGATACTGCCATTTTGATAAATTCCTTCGGGGTTTTCGTTTGCTAGTTTCAATCCCTGCGTATCTGTTAGAAAAGACCAGCTACCTGCTAATTCTTGATTAACATCATCAGCAACTTTACTTTTACTGTTAGGTGCTTCGTATGGTTCTTCTTCAACTTTCCGTTGATGTTTATACATTATAAAAACAGATTATAAATTGTTCAATATAATTGAATAATTTATTAAATTATTTCTAATAATTTAACAAATTAATAATTTATCATTTAATAATAATGCTTAAGTTTAAGAAGGTATATATTGATAGTTACTATAGGGTAAGTGGCACTTCGTCCGATTTCACGGTTGACCTACCTGAAACAGTTCAACTAGAAGATAATATGCTATGTCAAATACACGAGGTAAGCATTCCCCATTCGTGGTATTCAATCAATGACACTAACAATAACCTTTACTATAGACATCAAGTTATACCGCCTGCTGTTCCAAATGGTATAACTTATCGTAAAATAACAATTCCAGAAGGCAACTACACAGCATCCGATTTAGCGCAAACAATAGAAATAGCATTAAATCTAAGAGTTGATACTGGGGACAGACCTAACACTTATTCAATTCACTATAACAGTTCAACCAATAAATTCACCATCAGTTCTATTTATGCTACAGTTATCTTTGTTGTTTTAACTGATGGAGAAGTAGCACCAGTGGCAAATGTTTTTAGTGACCCCGTTGATGTTAATAATCTTAATTCAATAAACCGAGTAATGGGAAATACAACACCTGCCACCGATTCTTATACGAATGTAGCACCTTATACAAGTAATTTTATTGATTTAGTCCCCTTTAAGAATTTGTATTTACATTGTAACGAAATTAGTAACTTTAACCAACTGACAGTGGCGGGCAATTCATCAATTATAAAGAAGATACCAGCAAATGTTCCCTATTTGAGTATCATTAATGATAATGAGTTAAGCAGTGTTGATTACATTGATGTTTCAAATAAAATGCTCCGCCGATTGAATTTTAGACTTACAAACCATTTCAATCAGGTACTCAATTTGAACGATGTTGATGTCTCATTCACTTTAACATTCTTTAGGGGTTAATAAATATCTAATTAGAAAAATCTAGACTATATTAATAATGAGCAGTGAAGAAGTTAATGAAGTTAAAAACGAAGAAGCACCCGAAGTAGTAGTAAATGAAGTTATTGAAACAACAAATGAAGAACCACCAACTGAACAAATCAAAGAGGAACCTAAAGAAGTAACAAAACCATTAGCAAAAGCAAAAGCAACACCGAAGAAACTAGCGAGAACAGTTAAGGTAGTAGAGTTAGTGGAATGTAGCGCTTGTAATAAAAAAAATGTTACCAAAATCACTAAAAAATACACATCCCCATTATTGTAAGGGACAGCCGACCGAAACATTACCAGTAAATAAGCAAAAGGCGAGTTACGGGTCAAAAGTTGAACAAAAGTTAAGAAAAGAAATAGAAGACGAAATGAAGAAGAAATACGAAGTAAAAAATGTTCCAAATGTTCCAAGTTCTGTCAATCAAGTGGAACAAGAAAAGCCTGTAAGAATGAAAGAAGTAGTGAAACAACCAACAGCAACAGAATTACTACAACAGTCCTATAATGAAATGAAAAGATTAAGACAACAAGAGAAACAGGAAAAGATTAATAAATTTAGAGCAAGTATGTTTTAATTATTGTTAATACTAATTTTAAATCTAATTAATATTAATAATGAGTATGTATAAAAGCAAACCAGAATTTAGGAGAATGCCACAGGTTCAACAATATTATGATTTAGAGGAATCAATAGGAGTAGCAAGCAGAAAGAAGTATTTAGAAGATTTGAAGATGAGAATTGAAGAAGCGGAGAACAGAGGCAAGAATGTAGCATTAAGGAATGATTGGGTAAAGCATCAGAAAAAATCACTTTATCAGGGAGAACTAGACGATGTTAATCGTCAGTTAGAAAGACCGATGATGCCAGTAAGAACAAAAGAAGAACTAATAAAGAAACAAAAAGAATTAAAAGATATAATGGCGGAAATAAATTAAAATCTAATTTAATAATAATGATTAAAACATTGAAGGCAGATTTAAAGTTGAGAACAACCTACGATGAAATGATAGGAATGATTAACCAGCAAGGGGACGAAAACCGACCACCTATAGAAACTGTTATTGATAGAAAGGCAACCTTATTTAGAAATAATCAATTTGGTAGTCAATTTGATACTATTGATTTTCTAGGATTGAAGAAACAAGAAGAAGACAAAGTTAAAAACGAACTGAGACAAACACAGTTAAGACAAACGGCAATGGCAACAGAGTCGTCAATGGGTATTTTAAGTTATGGTGGTAGAACTCCAGTGGGTGCTTATAATGCTGACGGATTTGAAACACCAGACAGTGATGATTATAGAATGACAGTAGAGCAAATTAATAGAATAAGGGCAGAATTAGAAGCAGGGGAAAGGAGACAACGAGAAGCGCAACAAGCGTCGTCATCATCGGCAAGAAGTGTTTTAAGCGATGCCACTAGTCAATCTTTACCCGCAGGGATTCCTATACATTCAATGGCAACAGATGAAGAAGAAGATGAAGATTTACCACCTTTGGAAACACCCACTGAATTAGCAGAAGAAGAAGAGGAGGAACAAGAAGATGATGATGAAACGCATATGCGACCGCAATCTAGAAAACATAAGGAAACAATAGATTATACTGAAAATATTGATAGGTGGAGACAAAAAGATATATCAGTAGATGACATACTATTTCAATTACATTTAAGAGGAATAAAACTAACAGAAGAACAAGAAGAAGAGATGGACAAACTTAAAATCAAAGGTAAAGGAAAATCACCAACTAAAAAGGATTATTTATTAAATTATGTTGAAAGATTGATACAAACGGGTAAATGGACGGATGAAGTCAATGACCAACTTTTACGAAGCAGACAGGAAGAATGGACGCAAATGAAGAAAGGCAAAGGTAAGGGAATAATACGAAAGGCATTTGAAAGCGCAGGAAGTGCGTTATTAGATGCGGGAAAGGAAGCGGTAAAGGAAGCAGTAGTGGTAGGTGCTCAAAATGCCATTATGAGTTTATTATAAGTTATAATATCAGTATAATTATAAATTATAAATGTTAAGATTGCGCCCAACATATGAAGAAATGTTAAGAGAAGCAAAAACAAGACGACTAAGAATACTGCCCGAAAGGGAAAGAAGAACACAACAAGGATTGTTACTCGAAAGTGTTGATTTTGATGAGTTTGATTTAAGTAGATATGATATAAGAAACCCAAACAAAGCAACACAAACTGATATTTTTGATGATAATAGCAATTATTCAAGTGCTACATCCGATAGAAGCATAAGAACAATGGAAATCCCAACGGAAGGAGAAAGTCGTCAAGAACAGCAACGCCAGACAAGTGTTTCAACAGGGGAAAGTATGGATGATGTAAGATATAGAACCAGAATGTCAATAGCGGACGATTTAACAACAATGGCAAGAGTGGGAGGTAATGTTATATATTATACTGGTCAAGGAATAGGACAAGGAATAGGAATGGCCATTGATGCTTATAATTGGATTAATGATAATGAAGAAGATGATAACGAAGATACACAACCACCTATAGATGAAGAAGTATTTCAAACTACACAGGCATTAATGAGGAGAGGAGCACGTAGGAGTAGAAGCAACACGCCCGAAGAAAGAGCAAGTGGAAGCAACGATGCTATTAGGTTATTAAGAAGAGGAGCAAGTAGGAGTCGGTCTGCAACGCCCCCTGCTGTAAAGAAAAAATCGAAAAATAATGGCAGTAGTAGATGAAATAATTATTAAAAAAATATTTCGATAATTATTTCGCAGAGCAATTACTCAACTTACACCAAGCCTCGCAGTTGTCTTTGTAATGCGGGACTTCGTTGTTTAGTCTTTGTGCGGTTATGTTATTCGTTAAATAGCCATTGACCACATCAAACTCAAAGCGACAACCGCAGTTCTGGCAGTTTCCGTTTAACCTCTTCATACACCATTCCACATCAACATATTGAGTCTCATCTATCTTTCCATTCTTTGCTTCATCTTGTAACTTATAGTTCTTAGTTTTATTTGCCAAATATCGGTGTAGATTTTCTTCGTTTAACTCGCCATTGTTAGTAGCGCCTTCGTAAAACAAAACATCATTAAAATCGGTGCTTCTCGTTAAGGCGCACCATATCCACTCACGGCTTACTAAATATGACTTCTCCCACTCGTGGATAGTAATTTTGCCTTTGATTGATGCCCCCTGTGCCGAATGGCAAGTGGTACAGTAGTCGTATCTAAAATTATTATCTAAAGTGTAAATGTCGGTGGTGTATCTATCTTTTGATTTTATGTTCTCTAAGGTAACTACATTCCCCGATATATTAACTATTTTAAACCGATAATTAACATTAAATTTGGTGCTTCCAACCTTCTTATACTTCCGACAGATAAGCGTTTCCCCTACTTCGTATTTATCAGTTTTACCTAGGTTGCTTCTTATGAAGTTGGATACATTTTTACATCTTATATTGGTGTATGCTATGTTCTTCTCGGATGCCATTAGGTCGGCAGTCGTTTTAAAATATTTCCTTACAAAGTCGGTTATAGGAATGCGGTTTATCCACATGTCGTCATACATACGGTTTAANTTCTTCTCGGATGCCATTAGGTCGGCAGTCGTTTTAAAATATTTCCTTACAAAGTCGGTTATAGGAATGCGGTTTATCCACATGTCGTCATACATACGGTTTAAGGTGTTGCGGTTCTCATTTGCTTTTGGGTCATCTTTAGCCCCTAACCTCTTACAAATCTTAAGCATCATATTGTATTTAAATATTTGGTTGATACAGTCGTCGGCGTATTCGTCGGGCTTTCTGGTATTGGTTAGGTCTTCAATCGGTGGCAGTTGTTTAACATCTCCCGCGCCTATGATAATTTTTCAGGGTGCTTATTAAAAAACTCTCGTATTCTATTTAGGATGTATAAGCTGTTCATATAAATTTCGTCAAACACTATACAGTTAAATTTGCTATGGTCAAACTCCGGTAGTTTCTCCCCATCGCCAACTGGGATTGCGAAAAACTTGTTTGTAGTGATTGCTTCATCGTCTATATTTTGCGATAAGCTGTTCTGCGGGACTACAAACAATGTTTTATAACCTAACTTGCTGAAATGCTTCGCTATATGCGATTTACCACCACCCGCGTATTTACTTCTTATAATAAGTGGGCTATGTTGCGTTATTTGTTTTGCTATGCTTTCTGTGTCCCACTCGTTTTTAATTTCTAGTGTTTTGTTGGTATATTCTGGTATAGTTGCTAATATGTTTTCTTTCATTTTGTGTTGCTCTGACGGTGGGATTATTGATTTACCTCTTTCGTGTCTCCATCCTCCGATGTTACTGTTAAAGGATATTGCTTTCTTCGCCTTGCTTAAGTGAACGTGCCTAATTACAAAGGCATCGGTTTTAACACTCCATAAATCAACACCGTTATTTAGTAATTTGGTATAATCCTCTTGTATTTTATGATTATGGGTTTGAAGCAGTAGCTCCTTTATATAAGTGTATCCGTTTCTTAATGCCACTCTATCGGTCACCGTTAAGCAGTAATATTTTCTGTCTAACTCCTTGTCGTCTTCGTCGTATCCGGTGATTTTATTAATCTTGCCTCCCACTTCTTGTTGATAATACAATGCTTCCCGAAGACCGTCAAAGGCAAAGCTTTTAGAAGATTTGTTCGTTCCCTTCTCTAACAATCCGAAATTTACATGTGCTATAAGCTTTTTGATTTTAGCATCTTCTGGGAAGTGGTCTGATATTTCGGTTGCCCATAGTTGTTTAATAAGTTTCGTGTAATTCACCTTATACACTCTAGAAGGCTCTTTATAATGTAGGATTTCGCATTTATCGGCGTAGTGCTTTAGAAACTTACCATACAGTAAACAGTGTGTCTTATTAAAGAATAACGCTTGTTCTTTAGGTTTCACCAAAAACAAAGTCAGTTCGTGAAACTTGCTGTAATCGTGGTTTTTGTAATTGAAATGCTTCCATATATCAAACTGATTACAGACTGGAATCTCGGTAATTTGGTTGAAGGCGTGGGTGTAAGCTTTTCTTACATCTATTTCGGTTGTTGTTTCGGACATAAATCCGTATTTTTCATATTTCTCGGTTCTTTGGTTCTAGGGGGCTGCATAAGTTGAAAATGGAAATGGTCACTGCTAACTGCCTTACCCCCCCTCCCCGCCCCCTCCCTGCCGCCGGCCCACCCCTCTTTTAAGGGACCTGCATGAACCTTACAACCATAGTAGTCCCACACCTTCTTGGGAAAGTAGGTTACACTTAACCCTGGGCCCCAAAACCTTACCCTACAACCTACAGCAAAAACAGCTCTGTCTGCTCAAAAACCCAAGGCCTCAAACAACAGGAAACAAACGAAACAGCGACAACAATCCTAGTTGCTGGCTCCCCAACACCACTAAACCTTCTCATCATGCCAGGATTAGGCAACTCCCAGAAACGATGAAGCTTACCTACCCGCACCCGAGACTTCAGATATACTGAAACCCTGCAAACCTGAACCCAAAGTCCGTAACAGAGCTTGAGTCAGCAAGCCCCTGGGGGCCCTAAACCCTAAACCTTGCAAAGCCCTGCAAAGGCACTTAACCCTTACCTATGTATTACAAGGACCATACGGGGATATTGTTGCAAACCCTTACCGACATTGAACCCTAAGCCCAAAACTTCAACAGCACAACAGCACAATGAATGCCCGGAACCCTGACAGAACGCTTATGTCAAACCTGATCCAACCCCAGCAAACCTTCAAAAAAGCTACGTCCTACCATCCTTCAGATCCTAATATAGGGGCCTTAATAATTAGAATAGGGTCTAGGGGCGCACTATACCATCATTATAATAAGGAACCCTCAAAATAATATTGGGAATTATTGAGGCCCCTATATTAAGCCCTTTGTAGAACCCTCCCAGAACCTTCCCTGCCATCATAAGGACCCTTAAGGGGGGGTAGGGGGGTGGGGGGTAGGGGGCCTTAATACCTATAATAAGGGACATTATAAGGCCTATGTAAGGAAGTAGAGTCCCCTGCGCCCCTAAAGCCCCCTACCCCCCTAAACGTCCCTATGATTAGGTCCTTAATAATTAGACTAGGGTTTTGGGGGATAGTATACTAGAATTAAAATAAGGAAAGGAACACCCCAAAACCCTAAAATAAGGAAAGGAACACCCAAAACCCTAAAATAAGGAAAGGAACACCCGAAACCCTATTCAAAATTAAGGCCCCCCCCCCCTGTTGCCCTTAGATCCTAAGAGGCCTCGGGAGCCTTGGCGAAGCGCTGGATCGTCCACAGTGTTGCGGCACCCAGTGCCTGTTGGGGGCGTCTTCGGTGAGGGTATAGGGTTAAGGGGTTCAGGGGTTTAGGGGTTCAGGGGTTTGGGGGTTTCGGGGTTTAGGGGTTTAGGGGTTTCGGGGTTTAGGGCTTTGGGTTTCTGCAGGGTCTTCTGGGGCTGTCGGGCATTTCTACTTCTGCAAGGGCTCTTTAGGGTTTTCGACTTTAAGGTACCAAGTGCACTGTTTTTGGTCGCAATTAAGGGCTTAGAGGCCTGAACACCCTTGACCGTGAGGCCTGGTCAAGCCATGGAAGGTTTGACGTAGACTGTGGCTTCGGGGAAGCTTCATCTTATACTATAGGGGCTTTGTAATTAGAATAGGGTTTCGGGGCCCATTATATATAATTATCATAAGGAACCCCCAAAATAGTATAGGTAATTATTAAGGCCCCTATACTATCGGGAAAGCCTCAAGGAGGCCCCCCTATGCAAAGCCCAGAAGAGCTGCTTCTATCGAATCACCTGTGCTTCTCAACATCCCCCAAAAATCGACGGTCATATACCCTGACCTCGAAATTGCAAAAGCCCAAACCCAGAATCCTACATCCCAAACCCGAAACCCGAATCCCACCTCCGAATCCCTAAACTACGGCGCCCCAAAACCTAGACCGCAGACCCATCATCCCCAAACCTACTGTTGATGGACAAAATCCTGCATGACCCATAATAAGGAATATACCATAATTCCCATAGTTTAGGGTCCTTAGGGTCATGCAGGATTTTGTCCATCAACCGTAGCTCCCGAACCCGGGCCCCTCTGATTCGTCCTTGCGACGAGAGACAAAGCATGAAGAGCTGTAGATTTCTTGGCCATGGAGTCTAGAGATCTTGTACTATATTGTCGTATATTGTAGGATATTGTAGTGTCTGAGAGTGCCGCATTATAGTATGCTGTAGTATATTATATTATATGATATTATACTGTTGCATTGAGGCTGTCTGAGTGGAATTCATGTCCTTGTGCATTTCCAGTCGTGTTGCTTTCTGCGGCTACCGTGCCAAACAGCGGCATGCCACCCACTCTATACACAAGTTTCATGGCTTCTTCGCAACCCAAACGCATCGGAGGGGTCTAAAATGCAGCTCCTTTTAAGCACAGAAACTGGGTGACGCGGAAGCTTCGCAAGGAAGACGGGATGGGTTTTAGGCTTCTCGGTAGCACGTCGAAGCTACACGAACAGTCCTTAGCAAGTGACACAAACCAATCACAAAGCCTGTAAATAGCACACCCTCGGTCCTCGCAACCACGTTTCTGCTAATCGAACCGAAGCCCGTGAGCCTTGGGTTTAACGTTTTGGATTTCCAGCCGGGCTTGGGGTTCAACACGTCTTTTCTGTATGTGTATGTGTGTATGTACATATGAAAAAACTGTATATATATATATACATATGTATATGTGTATATATATATACATGCTGCATTCCGAAACCACACACCGGAAATCCCAAAACATGTCAACGACCAGCCTGGCACGCGGCGGCCATCGTCTCAAACTCAAACCAGATCGGCTGAGTCCTCTTGCAGGGGGCATATGCTGCCGCCGCCACCACCACCACCACCACCACCACCGTCACCACCCGGCATTACCCAGCACCACCCGGCATTACCCAGCATCCCAACCCCGAAACCCCAACCTCATCCCTTCCATGTGAAGAAACATCGAAACATCCACTGCTTCAAAACTCTTAAGCTCCAGACTCTGGGTGCCTAGGGTCCCCAGCGAGCCTCAAACGGAGAAGGCGGCCCGCGAGACACAGCAACACTACTGAGCCGCAGAGCCCGGCGGAGAGAACTCAGATTCCACCGAAGCTGTTACATGACTGTTAAAAGGTGTCGACCGCAAAGGCTGCAACAGGCTTCAATGAGCTGTGGTTTGCTTCAACGGGCTTTCTTCTGCTTCTAGCAGGTTTGAATAGGCGGCACTAGGCTCGGCAGCCGTCAATCGGCTGTTCGGACTTTAGGATTTTATGCTCTGGCTTCTTTGGGGTCTTGGACCACAGGGTGCCCGGCTCTAAGTCTACGTATCACAAGAAGAAGAATGCATGAACCATGAGGGTACCTTAGCCCTTAAGCCGTAAACCCTGGACCCTAAAGCCCTACACCTTAAAGGCTTGCGGAACAGGTCACTTTGGATATGCTGCTCAAACAACCCCAATTCAAAGTGCTTTGTGCCCTACTTACTACGTCCTCCGGGGCTTAGTTCAGGGCTTAGGGCTTTGGTGAGGCCACCCTTCTTGACGAATCACAGTTCCCTGAAGCGGGCATCCCCTTCCAGAACCATCCTATTATGATTCAAGGTGTACCTAGTTCGGGCGTACTTCAGGGTTGTTCAGGGCTCGTTCGGATCTGAGGCTCATGCATTGATGGAAGATCCTCGATTTTTTGGTCGGATTGGCTGCTTGAGCCATGGAACTTTCCCATAGCTTTCACGTTCAGTCAAGCTTGTATACTGTAACTTTGAGGCTCCAAGCGCCAGACGGGGAAGCGGTAGGCATGAGACGACTACCACCAGAAAAGATGCTTACCCTGCGCCTGGGCGCTCCGGATCCTGAAACTAGGCAAAGAGGGGGGAGGGGGTGCCACATGATACAGAAGCCTCAATAGCTCCATGTCCTCATCGAAGTCCACCTTGGGCTTTGTTTACAGGCAGCCCATGTTCCTGTTGAATAAGCGTTCATCGTTAGCTTCTCCCATGGGTCTCTCTTGAGGCTTCTATAAGCCATGGACTCGAACGCAGCGGATTTACATCGGACGGATGCGTGTCGAGATCGTCATCCCTCCAACACCTGCTGTGGTCTGTCGATCGGGCTCCCCACGATTGGAGGATCAGGAGACCTGCCTCAAAAGTTACCTTGTTCCAGCATCCCTTAAGTTCCAGCTCGTAGTCATCTGAAGGCTGACGAATTACTTCGTTGCGTGACTCCCGGTGGCAGGTCACCCAACAGGAAGGATCCTTCAATCAGAGGCAGGCCCTGTGCTGTCTTTGAGCACGCTCTTCTAGGCCACCCTGTGCATACACCTGGCCATCGAAACAAACCGCTCTAGTATCGCTTCCCAAAACCTATAGAACCAGCACCAGAACGAGTTTTGGGAATGGGTTTAAGGTAGCGATTACTCTTCAACGCTCTAACTCCCAAGCTCGACACGTTGAACCTTACTTGGAAGCCTGTAGAATCGAAACTATGAAACTCTGGAGCATGCTCCGGCTAGCCTGAAAGGAGGCGTGGGTTTTGTGGCTCGGGAACGAGCTCGCGAAGGGGTTTTTGCGTCGGTTGTTTGAGGCGCTTCCAATATCATTAGGCGTCTGCCTACACCTCCCCAACTACCCATGCTAGCCTAAATACCCTCTATTACCACCCCATGATGGACCAGACGGGCCATTGTCCTGGTCTTTTGTTGCAAGCACGGCGTTGATGCTTGCCCCTCTTCGTGGTAGGGTTATGATAGCCATATTCGGTCAACCCAAGCCTGGCATCTGATATGTGTGTTGAGTATACTATACTACTGCTGATGGACAAAATCCTGCATGACCTTAAGGACTCTCTACTATGGGAATTATGGTATATTCCTTATAATGGGTAATGCAGGATTTTGTCCATCAACAGTAGTTAGCTTTGACTAGACCCCTCTAGCCCAACCAGCTTGTCGTCGTAACGTAGACAATGCGGCACTTGGCTGCAGGACCCAGACGCTTTGATCGTGCTTCATGCTTGAGCATCAACCCTACGCCCCAAACCCACAAACCTCCAACCCTAAATTAAAAAACCCAAAGCGCGCAAAAGCCAAGACCTAAGTCAAAGCTGTAAGTCCAAACACCAAATCCCCAACCCTAAAGTCTAACCTTGTAACCCCAAACTTGAGGCCCAAAATCCTAGACTTCTGTTCAGTTGAAGGGATCGGGTAACCATTGAAACATTTCTCTAAAGCGGCGAACAACCGGAACCTCACGAAGCCGGAACGAAAATTGAAAATCAAAGTCTCACTCTTGACCCAAAAGCGCTAACCAGAAGCCCCAAAGCCTCAAAGTGAATCGAAACCCTCTGGCTACAGGTGCACGGTCGGCAGCGAAATGGCGGAAGCTCCCATGAGGAAAGCTGGACAGTGCAAGACAGGGGCTCAGAGACCTTATGATGCTGCTGATGGATGGATGGATGGATGTGGATGGATGGATGGATGGATGGATGGATGGATGGATGGATGGATGGATGGCATGTATGCATGCATGCATGCATGGATGGATGTATGAATGTCTGGATATCGACTCAGTCAGTGCATACACACACATGTAACATATGCATAATCATATATGCATACTTATATATACAGATGCATATACATGTATACATATACACATGCATACAGATATGTTGTCTATGTGCGCTTACACTTGCTGCTCATGTACCAATATGTGCACACGGGCAGACCTATGCACCCAGGGAACGGCCGATAGCATGGAAATAGTTGGATCATGAAGGGGCCCATTATACTATGATTATAGGGTTCCCTTTAAGGGTTCCTTTTAAAGGGGTCTATAAGGATTACTAGAAGGGGTAGTACAATACAGGGGCCTAAATAATTAGAATGGGGTTTTGGGGCCAATTATATTATATTCATAATAGGGAACCCCCACAATAGTATTGGTAAGTATTAAGGCCCCTATATTAGTTGGATCATGAAGCCGCCACCTGCAGAGGAATTTAGAGAAAGTGGAACATGTAGTACCAAGGCCTGCATGCTTGAATTTTGGTTTTGGCACCTTTCAGTAATGAATGGAGGGTGATGCCTATTCAAGCCCCTATGTTGCACGTTTCTGCCGCACCCTCATGGCTGGGAGCGACGCACGAGCTACACACACGGCTGTCTCCGCGGTCAAAGGCACAGGTTCGGATATGCCAGTTTGCCATTGCAAGTTTCCTAAAACGGGTTCATGGCTCGGTAGTTCTTGGGTCCGAAGTGGTCTGTAGGGCAAAAGGGCTGCCTCCGAAAATTCTTAAGATCGGCCTTTCTAGGAGTTGGAATCCAGACTGCCTGGACCCTGCAGAAGCAAAAGGCCTCGACATCTGCAAACTCAACCCGAGACTGTCCTTACTTCAGATCAAGGAAAGTGACTTCTTGTTTTCTCTTGCAGATGTCTTCTAATATGTAAGTGTTTGCAGACATTGCAAGTGTTTGATGCCCAAACCCTTCGGCCATCTCCACGTTCTTGGGATTTGGGTGTCAAGTTTAGGACCTAACTTTGGGAACGAATCTCTACAGTAGACTCTAGTGACTCCGGAGGTCTGTTGGAAGTAACGAAGTTGCAGCCTGAGAGAACGGAGACCATTCAATTTCAATTCATCTTGGGATATCTTGGGGTTCCACGTGTGAAAATCATTAGAGACAAGTTCCTCGTAGCGCTGTTGCAGTATCTCAATGAGGCCGGGGTGGGTCGCAGGTGTTCAGTTCTCCTTTCATACCCAGCATGTGGCTTTACACGGAATGCGTCTGACCCAAACCTGAGATGCATCTAATTCCACACTTGATTGAAACGATATGCCCGGCCGTGTTTGCCTGGCCTTCGTGCGTGGTGCACGAAGAGAACTACCATTCTGCTGGCTCCCATGTCAAGTCATGGCAATCACACGAACAATCTTGACACCAGGTGTATGTGAACAGATGCGTGTAAAAATCTGAATACCTATACAGAATTTGACAGGTATAACCGTCAAAAAGCCTAACCTCATTTGCCAAACTATGTTGTGAACATGCATGGGGCCCAACGTAAGTCAGGCACACGGGGACACCTTTCCCCATCCTCCTGCCGTACCCTTCGTGCATCGGCTTTGGCAGGGGGGTCCTATGACATACCACGCAATTCCGACATTCCTCCAACAAGAGACCACTAAGTAAAGTCCCACCCAGATGCATCACCTTTGAAGCGGAAGCTGAGCGGCTAACCGTCTAACCCTCCAAAAACAAGCAAGGCAAAAACACCAAATCAAAAAGAAGAGAACGTGATTGGTCGATACTACACTACGCTGCACTACACTACGCGACATCAAACTACGCAACAAGTGACGTTGCATCCTCAGAATCCTGAGTCTCAGGCCGGATCAACGCTCGTTCGATCCCCAGACTTCGGACTCTTCGCGAAACCGTAAGCCCGGCACCACGAGCGTAGCTGGGCAACCAAACCGAATCCAGAACAAAGGCCACGGCGATCTGAATAGAACAAAAACCTACAGGATACAACAGCGACCAGACAAGCAGAACAACGAGAAGCAGAAGGCAATAAGAGATCACAAAAAAGGAGTCGTCGTCGACATTGCCGGCATATTGAAACCCTTTGATTGGCACTGGAAACTAATCTGGAATGCCCCTGGTTGGAACTCTAGAACCCCCCTGGCCCTAGCCTGCGAGGGCACGATCCTCTGCTCCAACCTGCACGACAGGACGGATTCGGATTCGTTGATGCATGTTGCTGGTGTGGTGGTGGTGCTTTGGGAGACAGTCACGGCTTTCGGGGGGTTCCCTCTCACGTTGTTCACAAGCAAGCTGCTGCGGAAGTACCAGCAGGTCTCGCTCAGAAGGTTCATGGCGGCCGTCGCGCGCTTCATGAGTGCTTCAATCTGCAAGAAGGGATGTAAGAAGGGGCAGCTAGCAGAAAGGCTCGCGCAAGAAAGCTAGAGCACAGAGCTTAACTCTTGGCTAGGCCCCGGAGACACACGAAATCCCTCACACACTTCACCCTGAACCCGAAGCCCCAGGCCGCCAAAAAGCCCAAAAGATCAACCCGGACATCCCTCCAACACCAAAACTTTAGCAGTATCCTAAGCTGCAAAACCCTAGGCCCTTATGCCCCACCTCTTATGGGGTTTCTTCTTCTGCTTCTTCTTCTTCCTGGACAAGCCTCCTTAGACTTTGGTGGGTTGAACGTTTTGGCTTATCAGGGGTACATTACGAAGGCTCCTTATGACAAGGAGCCTACTGTCTAGGGCTCGATATTTAGGGTCCTTAAAGTTAGGCATTTAGGTATCTTGTGTTCAATCGTCTCCGCTCTCAACTTATCAGTTTGGGCCTCCAAAGCTTTCAGAATCTACGGACTCCTGACGAGGCGTCGATTTTAGGGTTTAGGGTTCAGGGTGTCGATTTTTAAACAGTCCCCGGAACTATTTACAATTAGGGCTCTGATGACAACAGGGCAAGTAAGAACTCTCCGACATCGATACTTAGTTTTGGGCTTTGGGGGTTTCATAAGTTTTGGGGGAACTTCTGATATAAGATTCGCGGGTTTCTTGACTTTCACGTCTTCCATGGCTTGAGGTCGCAAAGTCCTCAAGTGCTGCACTGTCCCTAAAAGTTGAGCTTGGGACAAGGAGAAAACTTGAGGAACGGCGCGGCACAGTTGAAACCCGAGAGCACCACCCTGTTGCAGCGTCCCCGAAAGTATGGGTTCGGCAGAAGCAAATTTCGAGCACCGCGCAGCACGTTTGAAGTCCAAGAGTCCGAAAGCGCTGTGGTGTTGTTTAAATCCAGGAGCCGGCAGGTCAGGACAATGCAGCATGTTTCAATTCCGTCAGGATTTGGGTATTCACTTGTGGGGTCAGCTCGGCTTCAAAGCCAAGAAATAAAACTCCAACGGCAACCAAAAGCCATTTCCGCAAAGTGGTAGAAGAGTAGCTTAACAGAACCCCTCTACCGGAGGAACACGAGCAAGTAACGCCTAAAGGATTCTGATCTGCCCAGGACGAACTGCCCGAACTTCTCTTTTCCATCTTGACCTCTCCAAGTTCTATAAGACCTCCAAACCGTTAAACAAAAATTTATCATAGAGTTCAAGTTTACCTGGTTGCCTAAACTCTTACACCCCACGAAACCAACGAATTGCACCCAGAACCTCCAGCCACAAAGTTCAGCTGTGCCAACATGCTTGCAAGTTGCGTCTCGCCCTTGTCATTTCCTTGGCACACGAGGCAGCGTTCTTTATCACGAATACCCGGCAGTGCTTTCGGCTCTTGGCTTAGTTCCTTCTCCAGTTTAAGCTAAACCCTAAACCCTAAACCCTAAACCGTGAGCCCTGACGGTCGCCTGAGGCCACAGGGCCACGTGTCGCTTTCCTTCGAGCACTCGACACACCGCAAAGCCCGTCCCAGAGGCCACTATTCCGGCGAGCTTCGGGTGCAAATAAACCCTAAACCCCTAAACCCTAAACCCCAAACTTTTCCGGCGAGCTTCGCGTGAAAATGTCTGGGTCCTCTCCCTTCTCACAACCACGGCAGAGGGGGTTGAACTTCCAAACTTCAGGCGGCGACCACTTGCACCTTGGCGTGGGGCGGGACCCTACTTAACATCGAGTGCCTTTAAAGGTCTTCCTAGCAAGGGTTCCTATACTATAACGGCTTCTGCAAGGGGTACTAGTCGGGCTTATTTTGTTTTTTTTGGGGGGGGGCTTATGGACAAAAAAGCTACAAAGCAAAGCATTTTTGTCTCTTGGGCACGATCTCGCGCAACGACCACGATGGTGCCTCCGCCGGTGCTGAGGGTCACGGTTTAGGGTGTCAGTTGTTGATGTGGGGGTGGTTGTCAAAATTATGGTCCCTTTTTGGTATCCTAAATACTGGGTGCCGTATTATAATAAGGACCCAGAAAGGGACCCTAATATTGACAACCACCCATGTAGGGTTGCCGATTCGGGCTTGGGGCACGCACATGAAGGTTTAGGGTAGGGTCATTGATCATTGATTTAGATGGGCAATACACATTGACATTAGGCACCACTGCAAAACCAAAACCAGAATAGACACAACAACACTCAAACATTAGACAGCCCTCCAGGTCTCTAACCCGACCAACCCAAAAAGCTACCTAACAAATCCTAAACCCAAAACCCCATAACCTGGCGTGTGCCCGGTGGCGCCAACTCCAGGGAACCCTCACACGCTAGCACTCAGAGCACTAATATAGTGACCCTAACAGTTCTAGCAGGATTTGGGGTATATTCGCTCCGGCCGAAGCCGTCAGAGGTTCCCACAAGGACGCCCCTTCCGAGGTTTCCCGTCTGCCCGTACACTCACTTGCCTAAACTCATTGAGCGGAAGAAACCATTGTGAAATCGATCCGACACAAATCTGCGCCCGACCCGACCCGGACCCACATCCCTGCCGCAACGACAGCAAGAAAAGTGTCTTAGCATGGACACCAACGATGACCTGATTCACCAGCTACTGCTCAGTCAAACCTGTGCTCCTAGCACCGCTACGTATAGACTATAGACCGCAATGTTTGCAACCCCAGACCATACATGCAAGACGTTAAGTTTCTCCGCACCTGCTGTAGTACTTGCCGTAGTACTTGCCGTAGTACTTGTAGTAGTAGGGCTTCTTGGTCGTGGTGTCCGGTCCGGTCACTGTCGTCGTGGTCGGAATAGGCACAGTCGTCGTGGTTGGAACATCTGGCGCTGTAGTTTGAGTCGCGGTGCCTCAGCCAGATTTTGTCCGAGTTTAGCGACTTTCGCACATTTCAGAGTTGGCCTTGGTAGCTGGAAGTTTAGTTGCACTTGAAAAATAAAGCATTCAAGGCTTACTGCGGTTTACTCGAACGCAGCTCTTGAGAGGGTATGGTGAGATGGTCCACAATCCGCAACTACTAGGGTCTATAGCCTTAAGCATACGCAGCATGAGAGTCTTCGTCAGCAGACGTAGTATCATCAGAAGCATCTCCACATCAGCATCAGTACCAGCAGCCTAGACTGTAACAACAGAATGATCATAACCATCGCATTGCCATCGCCTTAGACAATATCACTGCTGCGCTGGGTAGTCTTGCCATCGCTGTCGCGTTGTATCGTGACGAATACTACTCTTGTCGGGGGCTTCGGAAAGTTGGGCTGTCATTTTCTTCCGCCCTTTCCTATCAAGAGGCTCCTATTACCTACGGCCTGTGCAGCAAACCAGCAGCCGGTGTGAATGCCAACTCATTCCGGTCGTCCTTAAGTATTGACTTTTAGCGATCACACTCGAAAAGAAATGCTCTCTTGGTCCTGCTACATCGTGCATCGTAGGTGTGATGATTCCGTTTCTGCAGAATGCCAAGCAGCTCGTAGTTGTCGAAGTAGTTGGCTCTTCCGTGGTTGTTGTGGGGGCGGCTGTGGTGGTCGTAGTTGTAGGAGCAGCCGTCGTGGTTGTTGTGGGGGCGGCTGTGGTGGTCGTAGTTGTGGGAGCAGCCGTCGTGGTTGTTGTGGGGGCGGCTGTGGTGGTCGTAGTTGTGGGAGCAGCCGTCGTGGTGGTTGTGGGGGCGGCTGTGGTGGTCGTAGTTGTGGGAGCAGCCGTGGTCGTCGTAGTTGTGGTTGTGGTTGTGGTTGTGGTCGTCGTCGTAGTTGTGGTTGTGGTTGTGGTCGTCGTCGTAGTTGTGGTTGTGGTTGTGGTCGTGCTCGTAGTCGTGATCTGAGTTGCAGCAGGACTGGACAAAGACTACTCGGGCAACCCCAACCCCTAACCCTCAACCCTGACCAAAACCTTCAACCCTGAACCCTACACCCTGCATCTTGAACACCAAAATGCTCAACCCTGACTGCGATTCTCCGCCCTGGCTAAAATTCTCAACCCTGAACCTGAAACCCACTACCCTGAATCACAAACCCCCAGCCGGGTCAGCACATCGGTACACTCACGCATACACAAACCGTGGACACCAGTAAACCCCTTGGCCAAGCAGACTTCATGCAATATAAGGGCCTTAATAATTGGAATAGGGTTTTGGGGCCCAGTATACTATAACTATAATGAGGAACCCTCCGAATAGTATTGGTAATGATTTAGGCCCCTATACGTAGCTTCTGTGTTGCTGCCTTTCTGGGTCCTAGCACAGAACCAACGCCACCACGGGACCGGCTCTCCGAATGGTGACGGTGCATTCAAGCAATTCAGGCCGTCGTTCGAGAAGACGCGGGCCGAGAAGTTCACCTTTCGAGAAGTCTAGGGGGGTTTCGGGCTTAGACATAGAAATGAAAAAATAAATTAAAGAAGAGGGGCTTCGAATTCTAAGGGCTCCTTGGGGTGCAGAGAGTAAGGTTTATCCACGGGGTGTTCAAGCCTTAGATGGTTTTGCTTGGTCTTGTAAGCCATGCTAACTGTAGAATATCCTTTTAGTTGCTACGTCCCGGCGAGCTTTCCGGGCTTTAGGGCTCCAGGTTTTCGGCATCTCAGGGACTATAGGCTTGCTTCGGGTTTGGGGTGTGGGGGGTCGGGGCGTGGAAATTCGAGGCTTTGGGATTTTGGAGGCGTCTTGGTGCGGAGGAATAGCAACCCTGATGGACGGGCACGAAGGGAGCGGGCTAACTAGTGCCCTACATAACTAGGCGATGGTGACTGATGATGATGATGAGGAGGATGAGGATGAAGATGAGGAAGAGGATGAGAACGAGGATGATGATGATGATGACGATGACCATGACGATGACGATGATGATTGATTGGACTGCTGACCACGATGGTTCCGCTACCCGCTACCGACCCGCGGTTGCCGCTTTTGTGGGCCAAAATCAGCCCAGGCGCAAATCCCGCCACCACGACCCCTTCGGTGAGATTCCTTGCGCAAATGCTTGTCTATGGATCTGGGATTCAGGGCTTCGGCTTCAGACTGAGGCCTCGGCCTAGGCTCCAACATTCTTTGATTGTCAGACGGCAGCCGTATATGACAGTTTGCCATCTTTCTAGGCCTATCGATACTACCGCTGATAGTAATAACCATGGTCCGAACTTCAAAACAATTGCGCTGTGTGCATGGTAAGGACCCGCCGGTAATATGTATGCAACTGGAAACTTGCTTGCCGGTCATGTTACTCGCATGCTGATCATGTATGGTGTATATAATCGGAAAAAGCACCGTCACAATCTTAAAGCGACAAGAAGGATCGCGCAGTTAAGAATTCGTCATCAGACCAGCACTCATCCCGCTAGTCCTACGAATGCTCTGTATCCGATGAAGGATAAGCCTTCTTCATCAAAGAAATCAACCGCACATCTTGCCCGTAACATGAACCCGGTTCGTGTTGGTCGCAGTTTAACAAGTTGATTGCTGTCCACAACATCATTTGCAACGGCTTGAAGAGTCCTGCAGATGCTTGAGGCAATCTGATTGGTTTGAAGACGACGAAATTCGGAATCAAGATACAACTCTCCCGATTGCAAACATCTGTCGCACTCGGTTTCGCTCATCGCGGTAGTGCTAGCTGGCTATACCGGAGCCAGCACTGCAAAGCAGTGCCCCTGCCATAAAGATCCGTGCCCATTTGCGGAAGCCCTTCGTCTGAAGCCGATTCAACGAAGTCAGGGTCCTAGTCAGGCCTGTGTTGACGGGACTTCTTCCGAACACTTCCAGATCTGAGGTTAAGCAAGACCTGAAATTCCAAAGCAGCCGGCCAAGACTCAACTCTAGCCTTACTGCGGACTTCAGGACTTGGAGTTACTCCAAGGGACGCAGTATCCAGCTCAATTTCAAAGACCTCGCCGAAGTCGTTGTATGCCTCCGCGGCTGCCCTCAGCCTAAACCCACACCATTCAAGGCAAGGGGGCCCAAGGCGCCCAAAGCCCCATGTTGCAATCCAGACTTAAGCTAGAACAGTTTCCACCCAGAAGCAGGGAGCGAATATCGGGGCCTGAATAATTACAAATACTATTTTAAGGGCCTCCCTGTTATATTTAGGGTGTGATATAAATACCCCAAAGACTGCTTTGGTGATTTTCCACACCAAAAGAATTAGAGCAACCTTATTCAACCGGGCGTTCAGGCTTTCTGGTAGTTTTTTGACGAGGGCTGGGGGCTACGGCTGGATGGCACATTGGAGGCTTGGGCTGCAACCCACATGGGCGGTGTCAAAATTATGGTCCCTTTTTTGGGTCCCTGTTATAATACGGCACCTAACATTTAGGGTACCCTAAACCCTAAACCCCAAAAAGGGGACCTTAATTTTGACAACCACCCGACATAGACTTCAGGCTCGGGCTTTGGCTTTCTGATGGCCTTAGGCTTCAAGGGTTTTGGGGCCACTTCTGGGCCTTGGTCTGCGAGAACTGGGATCGCAGAGTTTAAGGTGTTGGGTTTTGGGGGCTTGGGTTGACCCAAACGTGTGAGGCTGCTCTTGTATTTAGGGCTTAGCCGATTGCCCAGAGACTCCAATATCCCTTAATTAGGGAATATACCTTAAATCATATTGGGGATCCTACTATAATTTAAGGTATATTCCCTAATTAAGGGATATTGGAGTCCCTGGGTGCTACCTCCTAGAACGTCTTCTGAAGTTTGTATGGAATGCAGCAATCTGAAGCTCAGTCCCAGGCCTCAAACTTGAAATCCTGAGGCCTAAATCCGAAATCGTAGACACAATATCCTAGACACTACAGGGCCCTAAACCCGAAACAAGGAACCAAGATCCTGAGAAGCTTTGCCAAGCCGCGCAGTACACGCGACCTTCAAACTCCCACTGGGCTCCTGTCTCTGCGGGGCTTTGGGGCAAAGGGTTGTACCAGTACCCCCAGAATACTAGGTTCCTGAGTAGCCCCTTTATAATAAGGGTACCCTTTTTCCTACTATTCGGTTTTAATAAGGAGACCCCAAACTAAAAAGGGCAAAAGGGTAATACTCAGGAGCCTAGAATAGCTCAGAAGAACCGTGAGGCAATGAGTCGAAAGGCACCAGTGCCAGTGCCCTTTCGATAACTTCCAAGAAACACACTTTCTGCAAGGGTTTAGGGCATCGATTGGGCTGGGCCCTTTGCAAGAAAGCAGGAGCCGAAACTACAGGACACTGCTGTAAACTCCGGAACAGAGTGGAGGATGTCTAGGTCTCGTGCTAGACAGCCTTAGTGTGCTTGCAGACTGAAGCTGTGGGGTTCCCAGGGGTTTCGGCGCTTGGTATATTATGAAGCTGGAAGGTGTAGATGGCCATACGGCTCAACCTAGAGCCAGCGGGTGGCGTGGCCCGAGGGAAGATCTCCTGAACATCTTCCCACAGGGATCAGAAAAACGCCTCACGTCTTCTAGGCGCTCACGCTGGTCTGTGGAATGCGGATGCGGGCCCTGGCCGAGGCCGAGGCAGAAAGCGCAAGGCCCCCTTCTTAGGGGTCCGCCCATGCCCTGAAGACATTAAGAGTGTGCCCGGCCAGCCCTGCAAGTCTAAACCCTTCCAAGCTCCTAAAGATCCTAAAGAAGACTACCTGGAAACAGATGCCAGCGCTCCGGCTGTCCTGCTACGCCGCTGGGGAAAGACCCCTCCATCGACAAGTTGAAGAAGTTGGTAGGCACCCTGGGCGGAGGACTGGAGTTCAGGGTATGGGGTGTGGAAGTGTCGGGAGCATGAGTAGGTTGGGTGTAAGGTTGAGGGCTTCGTTAGGGTGTTTTTTCATGGCCCAGTAGGGTGCTTCGAGATGCGAGGCTCCGGCTTGTAGATGTCAAAGAGGGTTTATGTAAGCACCGTGATGAGGAGGATGAGGGTGTGGACGAGGACGACGATGTTCAAGAAGATGAAGCTGACGACTTGGGCCATGATATGGCCGACGACACGATGACGACGCATGACACCGCAGGTGCCCATGGGGTACTAGCGATGATAACTGATAACGACCATGCTAACTATCATAGCGACGATGATGATGACGGTGACGACGAAGATGATGATGATGATGGTGGTGATGCTGCTGATGACGATGGTGGCGACGATGCTGTTGATGATGATGATGATGATGATGACGATGACGATGATGATGATGATGACGGTGACGGTGATGGTGGTGGTGATGGTGGTGATGATGGTGATGATGGTGAAGGCGATTGGGATGATGACGATGGTGGTGATGAACATTATGATGATGACGATGATGATGATGATGATGACGACTATGACGACGGTGATGATGATCGCCATCATCGGCGATGGTGATGATGACGATGCTGCTGCTGATGATGATGTTGGTGATGATGATGATGATGATGGTGATGTTGATGACGACGATGCTCATGAACATGAAGACGATAGTGATGACGATGCTGCTGATGATGATTATGATGATGATGATGATGGTGATGACGATGCTGATGATAACATCATGGCAACGATGATTACGGTTGCTGCCCGTGTCATGTTCGTATTCGGCCATGGCGTCGACCTGTAAAACTGTTACACGAAGCACTTCTTGCTGGAGGCTTGGGGCTTTCCACAGCTCCCAACACAGCGGCATTTGGGAGCGAAGGCTGATCCTGTAGATCTTCGGGAAAAGGGTGCAGGATGTGAAGATGTCGGGGGCAAGACGAGAACAAGAAACGCCGGGGCAGCAACACAATCACTTTCCAAGACTGAGTGGCACAGGCTACCCTGAACCCCGAACTCTCAATCCTTCCCTAAAACCCAAAAGCTTTGCCATCGGCTTACAGGCCTGTGAAGTGGCGACATTTTAGTGGTGCCCCCCCCCGATAGGCTAACCAGCGACCCGGAGCTAATGCACGCTCACAGAAACCACAGTCTAAAACGTCGCGCATGTGAAGATCCGCCGTAGCGTGACCTTTAGGGTAGGGGAAGCTCTGGTGCCCTCCAAAATGTGAAACCTCAGAACTGGAAAGAAAGAAAACCACGAAAAGCACCGAGAAGCCACTCCGAATCCCCAATTTGGAGGCTTTCTGGCTCAAGGCATAAGGTCTTCGGGCCTTCTTAGGACCAGGTTTGTTTAAGGCTTACAGGTACAGGAGCCCTCCTGAGCCCTGAAATTCTGAAAGCCAAGAAGCTCCAAGGACTGGAACATGACCTTTGGACTGAACGGAGCAACGGAGCCACTTTGGGCTCTTTGGGCTCAAGGCATGGGGAGGCATGCTAAGGCGTCGTTGCGGCGTTGGCGCGGAAAGTTGGAGCTTAGAGCTTGCAGCGTCTTGAATAAATTGGGGGCGCGAAAACGTGGCTGTGCCTGCGTGTGGCTGTGCAAGCGGCTCCGGTCCATGTTCATTGTGGATTTCCAAGCTCAACCCTCCTAGGACTATCGGTTGCTACACAAATGCAGGACAATATCTGAGAATTCATGACGTGGTACAGTAGGTATGACGATTGCGACCACTGGTACGGCTGCCGTCGCTGTCCTCACTCCACTCTCACTGCCACTAGGCTCACTATTTGGCGGCTGCAGAATATGGTCTACCTACCCGAATATACAGGCCTTGAGCCCTGCGATCTTTAGAAGCCCCAAACCTAAAGGTTGTTGCATCAGTGCCTTTTGAAGCTTCGTTCTGCGAAGGTCAAAATAACAAGCAGCTGCTGGACTACTGTGCTATGTCCTATCTCTCACATATATTCCTCCTCAGGATCCACCAAGCTCCATCCCAAGTCGAAGAACCCCAAACCTCTAAGAGCTCTTAAGGAGCATAGTCTTCGTTGCAGGAGATCGTGAAATTCTGCACTCCCGTCTGGTTGTCGAGATTAATCCTGGGATCGCGGCTTAAGGGTTTAGGGTTGGGGGGGCGTTTAGGATTTAGGATATTAGGGCTTTAAACCTGGAGGCTTTGAGGGTTTAGGGATGTTAGCTTTATGGCTCGTTTAGGGCTTTTGGGGTTTAGGCTTGCTTCAGGGATCTAGGGCTTTTTAGGGCCCTGTTGGGGCCTGTTGGGTTTGAGCCTTTTTAGGCCTGGAAGGCCAAGTTCCTCACACGAGAGACGACAGGGTACAGGGTTTAGGGTTTAGGGTTTCGGATGTTAGCAGTCTTGGGGCTTTGGGCTTTAAGGGTTTAGGGTTTAGGGTATGACGGCGGTGTTTGCCGAAGACGCCAGAGGTCTGCATGGAAACCTTCCGAGGGTCATGAACCATGACCTCTCAAACAACCAACTTCGCATTGATCAGGTAGACGAAAACTGCAGTATAGCAAGTTCTAGTATATTATAGCACACTACAGGATATTATAGTGCAATATATTATAGCGCTTCAAGATGTTTCAGAGGCTTTGGGCCATCCCTGAACCGTACCTATCATATATGACAATATGATGTTCATATGATATGATATAATCTACTATAATCGGAAAGAATAAAATTAAGTAGAACAGAATTGAATTGAATAGAACGGTGACGAATCGAATAGAATATAGTACAGCATAGTATAACAAAACCTAGGATAATTGAATATGCTATAATACGCCCGGAACTTGCAAACGTCTGAGGACCCAAACCCTACACCAGTGCCCCTATGCCGACCTCAAACGACTTCACAGCAGGAGCCGTCTCGGCTCTATAGCTTCGAGGCACTAACAGACTAACCGACAAAAGAACTAAAAACGCGAACACGGCAAGTCCCACACAGCAACGAAGCCAACACCAAGAACCACCATTGGCCTGAACCCGAAACCCTGCAACCTCAACCCTGAAACCTCAACCCAGAACCCTCCGCCTCAGTCCCAAAGCTTGAACTGCCCTGCAGCCCAAGCCGAACCCCTGTCTTGTGCAGGACACTCCCTGACGGTGAGGTCGGCTCCGTTGATTTGCGCCGCCTGGCAATGTCTTAGTCCCAAGGCTTCCAAAAGGGCTTAGGGACAAGGGCCTCAAGGGCAAGAGGCTTTCAAGATACTGTAAGTCCAGACAAGGGCTCTGGGCTTCAGGGTGACTTGAAGGCTTGGGGGTGGGGCCAAGGGTTTCGGGCACTGGAACAGCTCACGACCCTCTGGCTTTGGAAGATGCTAGAGGACTTCGTTAGCTTCGAAGTTGACATGGGCAGCCATAACTCGAGCCAGAATATAATATGTATGTAACTATATGTGTATATATGTATATGCCATTGCATATATATATATATATATATACACACTCGCAAATATATATATATATATATATATATATATATATATATATACTCGCATATAGATATATATTATATATATATGCATGCATCTGTTGAACCCCGCAGCCAGCCCCAAGCTTCCGAACCCCTAAGCCTGAAGTGCTTCAACTGAAACCCATCGGACTAATATGTAGGTGCCTTGATCGTTAGAATAGGGCTTTGGTGTCTATTAAACTGTAATGATCGTAAGAAACCCCCAGAATAGCAATGGCAATTTTATTTAAGCCCTTATACTAGTCACTAGTCTACATCGCCCCCTGCTGCTGGACAGCATGCCTGGTTTGGGTTCACCACGGACACTGTGAGGGGACCTGGAAGATTCGCGCGTGGCTGAGGGCTTGTAGGGTTTCTGGGTTCAGGGGTTTAGGGTTCATGGTTTAGGGGTTTAGGAGTTTCGGGGTTTTGGGGTTTTGGGGTTAGGGGTTTAGGGGTTTAGGGGTTTTTTTGTTAGGGGCTTAGGGGTTTAGGGGTTTAGGGTGCTGCGTGTTTTGCTGGCGTCGGGCTTAGTTTAAAGAACTAGGCTTTAAGGCTTGATCGAAGCATCCGATCAACTAGTTTCTTTGGGACTCCCGATGTGGGAGTTTCCGAAAATAAGGGACCCTAACATAGTACCCTAAATAGTAGGATCCTTATTATAAGGACCCCCAAATAGGTACCCCTATTTTCGGAAACTCCCATGTGTTGGTAGCAGCAAATACCGCAAGGCCTAATTGGGTTGCTCGCCGAATATAGGGGCCTTAATAATTAGAATAGGGTTTTGGGCCCATTATACTATAATCAGAATAAGGAACCGCCAAAAAAGTGTAGGCAATTACTTAGATAGACCCCGATAGTAGTTGTTAGGTTTGGAAGATCAAGCCTGGATCCAGGATCTGCGGGTGTTGGCGCTGTTGGTTGTTGTCGAGGAGTCCACCGTTTAGCACCTGTTGCCGATGAAAGCGCGGTTGCTATGACGATGATGATGATGACGATGATGATGATGATGATGATGATGAGGAAGATAATGATGGCGGTGGTGATGATGATGACGCTGATGATGCTGATGATGATGATGATGATGATGAGGGTGCTGGTGCTGGTGCTGGTGCTGGGGTGCTGGTCATGAAGACACTTCTCTATCGCCATAACGCAAGCGTCAGCACTACGGTTAAAGAAACAAGAAGCGCCGTTTGTGTTTGCAGCCTGCGCTCGCAGACTCCCAAGGGCCCCGACGCGCTTTTCATATGGCTCGCTCCAGTTGTTCTTTGTCAGCGTCCCACCACGGGGCATCGTTTTGAGGTGTCCGATCATAATGTTCATGTTCATTCACTGTGTTTCTCGGTCACTGCTTCTAACTGACGACATAAGGCATCGGCTTCAGGGGTCCATTGATTTAGGGCTTTAGTGGCATTTGGCGAATAGATGACACTTACGTGCGGCCGATGAGAGAAGCCACGCCGACCATGTGGTCTAGCACGGCCACATGAGCCGTATCCTCGCCTCAACACTCCAAGCTGCCCCAATCCCTGATCTAAGCAACAGCATCACCAATGTTGCTCCTACAACTGCAGCGGCGGCTGCTGCAGCGACAGCAACCGAGACAGCGACAAAATTCGGTGTGATTGCTCTGATTCTTATTTCACTTCAAGCATCACTAGTACTGGTACTGAGTCACTGGTACCGATACCAATACCTCGACTGCTAAAGCCAATGCTGCTGCTGCTGCTGCTACTACTACTACTACTCCTCCTCCTGGTGCTGCTACCATCACCACCACCGCCGCCAGCATCACGACAACCACCCCCACCACAACCTTGATTGCTTGTGCTGCTGCCGATGCCAATGGTCACGCCCGAAAGTCTGCACATCAAAACAGTTCCCATGTAGTTTTTTGCTAATAATTAATGCTGTCACTTGCACTCCATATAGTATCACTCGTCGCTACCATCGTTGCTGCCGAAACTTCAACTTAAAGGCACCCGAATCTTAAATGTCCTTCCCAGGGGCGAAGATCAAAAGAGACGTTGTCAAAGATCGGATTTGGTCGACGTTGATATGCCACTAGGTTCTCCACACCTCAAGCAAGAAGATATGGGTTGGATAATGCAGGGGCCTTAACAATTAGAATAGGGTTCTGGGCACGTTTATGGTATACTCATAATGAAGAACCCGAAGGAATAATAGAGGTAATCATTTCGGCTTCTATAATAAGGTCTGGGAAGGGGGGTCTCAGTGAATAGAAGGAGGGCTTGCAGGTAGATCGAAGTAAATTTATGTGAGCAGTGCCGCTTTAATTCACGATATTCTAGTCCGGCACTACTATCATTATTCCTGGTGATATTTGTTTAGGCTAATGCTGTTGTTACTACTAGTTCGACAAACTCTTGCCATCGATGCGATTATTGCTCTTCTTATTGTTCTTGCTATCCATGCAGCGAAAACGACTATAACGACGCTACGGTTCTTCGAATATGCTAAGTTATTCAACCCTCTATGTAAATGGTTCGGCTTGGCATCGACATGATGTGAACATATCCGAGGTTGATAGGCACGTACGTGCGACTTACGCCGTAACCACCAGACATATAGCCAAAACCCAGAAACGTCTGGGTTTTATCCAGTGTGTATCGAGGTTTCATGGGTGTTATAAACCCTAAACCCCTAAACCCCTAAACCCTAAACCCCTAAACCCCTAAACCCCTAAACCCCTAAACCCTAAACCCCTAAACCCCTAAACCCGTAAATCCCTAAGCCCCTAAACCCCTAAACCCCTAAACCCCTAACCCCTAAACCCTTAACCCCTAAACCCCTAAACCCCTAAACGGGGTGTTTAGGGGTTTAGGGGTTGTCGGGCTGACAAAGTTTGAGTACGTTCTCAGAGTTCACGATGAGGTGAGGAACCTGCTTAGTTGCTGAGTTCATAAGCCCCAAAAAGTGTACACTTTCTGCTTTATATTGAGTAATATTGCAAAAGTGTAAAGTGTATCCACTCAGCTACTAAGCCTGAATAGTTAGAAACAGTTGGAGGTATTAATGTGCAAGACCAGAAAGCGACCCCGAAGGGATTTAAGAATTGCACGCCGGAAAGCGCACTCAAGATTGAACTAATATAGAGGGCCTTAATCATTAGAATAGGGTTTTGGTGCCGATTATACTATAGCCATAATAAGGAACCTCTAAAACAGTATTGGTAATTATGTAGGCCCCTATACTATGCAACCTGCAGGCCACGTCCCAAACTTGGACAGGCGACCGTCGAGATATTCGAGACCCCCTGCGTCTTGGATGAAGACCTCAATGCAGCTGAAGATGCTCGGGGCAGCATGGGGGTTTGGACTTTGGAGTTCAGGGTTTAAGCTTTTCGGGTATCTAGGGCTCTTTTACGTTTTAGGGCTTTCTGGCTTTAGGGGGAGCCTAGGGTCGGCCTGAGGGCTCGGATTCAGACTGACTGAAGGTTGAGGGAGTGTTGCACAGCCAGCTTCTGAAGCCAATGAAACCAGAACATGCTTCTTTGCAGCCTCACCACCAGAGAAAGCCTTACAGCTCCACAACCCAAAGCCCCTCCCCTCCGCCACAAATGCGCAGCCAGGCGACATAGCGGCCTTGCTCGTTGAAACCCGCAGAGATCGAAGAATTTAAGGTTCCGATGTAGCAGATGCTGCCATCTGCGCCACTTTCACCTGGAGGTTCCGACGCTGGGTCTCGGGATGCAGATCGGGCCTAGGGTCTTCAGGTCGATGTAGGGTTGCTATGTCGATGTATGTATCTCTAAGTATCTGTGTGCGTGTGCATGTGTATATATGCATACATACATGCATGCATACATGCTTTCTTTATGTCTTGATTCAGGTATTCATGTACTTGTTCATGCCCGTTCACATGTTCGCAGTCTTTGTTGTACTTATGCCTTTGTCTAACTTCACATTTAGCTGTATCTGTTCGCTTGTTTAGTTGTTCAGTCATGTATATATGTATATGTATGGATGTATGTTTGTACCTATGTATGTATGTACACTGTCTGCGTGTATGTCCGTTTGTCTGTAGGCAATTGTAGAGAGAGATATAGATACATAGATAGGCAGATGAACAGACAGACACACAGACAGACAGATAGATACATGCATAGATCGGTAGATAGATTTACAGACAGACAGACAGACAGACAGACATGCACACATGCAGAGAGACAGACAGATAGATATGCGCGCATGTATGCGTTTAGGGATGTGTTCATTTGATTATTCATATACATCGTTACTGCCAACTTTTGCCTGCCATCCATGTCATCAAACTCCATTATCATGATGAGCACCGATAATATCCACTATTGTTGATCGACTACTACTCCGACGACGACTACTACTACAGCCCTACTACCTGGTTGCTACATGTGAAGCAAACCCGTGAATCAGTACAGGCCCAGCCACAAGCTTGAGACATCACTACAACCCAGCCTCAACCACAGCCGCAACCACAACCACTGCCACTACCACTACCACTACCACCACCACCACAACCACCACTGCCACCACGACAACCACCACCACCACCACCACTACCACCACCGCGACTAATCAATACCACTACCACGACCACTACCACTGCTGCCGCTGCTGCTCCTACTACCAGTACTGCTGCTACTACCATTACTGCTACTACTTCTGCATATGACTACGTTGATCATCTTAATTGATCGTATTGTTGTTGCCCTTGCGTGTACTATGGTTTTGGAAATCAGTACTATTGCGATGAATACTGCTGTTAAAATCACTATTAGCATATTGCAATTCTTGTCATTGCGGCTGTTCATCTACACAACCCGAGTTCTGGCTAGGATCTCAACAATGTCTTGGCGTAGTTTAGAGACTGTGCAGTCTCCGTGGCTCTCGCTTGGGAGGATCGTCAAACCAAGGGAGCCGAATACTCCTTAAAAGAGCCGTCGACTTTAATTTATGTATTTCGCCGGCATGGTTCGAGTGAGGCTGGGAGTGTCCTGCTACGGGGGCCTCGATAACTAGAATAGGGTTTTGGTGCCTCTTGGTGTGCTGTACGGGGGTTGGAAGAAGGGTGGTTAGCATTCAGGGGTCTGCATGGACCCGTGGGTAATTCATAACCAACCAGGAGAGGGATTCACCTATATAATACAGTCTCGGCAGCGGGGTTTAGGGTTTCGGAAGAGTTGTTCATGCGATTGTGGAAAACCTGGTCCTAACTCCTTATCCCTAAACCCTACACTCTACATCCTAATCCTTTTTCGAACGCTTTTGGAACCTTAAAGGCATTGCCCAGGCCGAGATGCCACCATCCGTGGGGCACGAAAGCCGGGTGAGGAAGCCTCGGACATGCAGAGGCTTCGGGTTCAAGGTTCAGGGATGTTTAGCGCGTATGTGGATACAGATATGGATATAGATATGGTAATAGATACAGATATAGAATTGAACAGGGTTTTGGGATCAAGTCTAGGAGCTTATTCGATCTTATCGGGCTTCCTAGGTTTCATACCCAGCCCTCAGAAGTACTTCGAGCTTCAGGGATAAAGGGTTTTTGGAAGGGCGTTGGATTCGGGGTTCGGGAGCAAGGAAGTTGCAGGGCTTTAGGGTTTAGGGTTTGGCATGTGATCTTCAGGGTCTTCAAGGGTGGCGCGGGGCATTATAGCAAACTGGAAAGCTTTTCGCAAGGTCAAGGCAGGGAAGGAGTTCGGAGGAGAAACAAAGACTCTAGGACAGCTTGCATGGTAGAGGCGGTACAGGGAAGCTCGTTCCTTTGCGAGCTTCCTCCGTTGTCGTATTCCGAAAATCCGAGGCCACAACTAAATAACTAGATTTGCGCAGGCTTCTCAAGCTGGCTTCTATACCGCCCGGAAAGCAAAAAAATGCGGCCGGCTCTCCTGTGGCGGTGGGTTCCTGCAGACAGGCGTGGGAGCTTCGGATGCTGCGTGGTGCAGGTTAATAGAGCAACCTCAGTCGATGGCAACGGCTTTCCTTCTCAGAATCCATGGTAGTTTAAGTTTAGGCGTGTTTCGATTTGCATTGGGGTTTAGGGCAGAGGCCTTCAAAATCAAAAGACTATATCTGCACAGTTAACTAGATGTGCACATGAGAGGGATAGATGGGTAGATAGGTATAGGCAGATACGGAGAGAGCGAGAGAGAGAGAGAGAGATAGAGAGAAGGAGAAAGAGACGGTGATTTCTGAATGTCTCTATCGATATACTCATGTGTGGAATAGCTTATATAACCAGTCTATGTTGTATGTAATTTGCCGATGTCATCACATATCCATTGGGGTGCTTGTTGCTTTATTGATTTATCTACACGTTTATTTGTGTGTGCGTGTATCTATGAAGGCAGGTACGTAGCTATGCAGGCAGGCAAGCAGGTGGTCAGGTGGGCAGGTTAAGTACATACGAAACTGATGTATTTCCGCATATGCATGTATGTGTATGTATGTGCATATGTGTGTTTGTGTGTGTGTATGTATGTATGTATGCATGTATGTATGTACGTAGGTATGCATGTATGTATGTATGTATGTATGGGTGTGTATGTGTTGTGTGTGCGTATGCATACATGGTTGTCTGTATGCCTGTATCTCCATAACATGTGTGTGTGTATCTGTGCATGTTGCTGTGTATGGGAGGATGTGCATCTGTCTGGAAGGATGGGTACATCTACGTGCGTGCGTATGTGTATATGCAGGTGCATACACATGTGTGTGCGTATGTAATTACGTATGTGCTTATACACGTGTGTGCGTGTGTATGCCTGCATGCAAGTGTGGAAGCACCGAGTTGTGTGTATGTGTGCATGGAATCGCAGACATGGATGAGGATGCGGATGTAGACGTAGATGTAGATGAACATGCGTGTGTGTGTGTGTGTGTTTGCACATGTATATGCCCGCATGCGATAACGTACCCGTATGCCTCGATGCCGCAGACATTAGATGTAAACGTAGACGCTGAACTATATGCGTATGTACATGTGTGTTCTTTGTCTCTGTGTCTCAACCGATTTTGTGTCATCCTTGGAGCTCTGCCCTCCTCCAACCTCAGGGCTTTCGGTATCTGGGTATCTACTCGTGCTTTCAGATGACCGTCTCGCGTCGAAGCAACAGTTGACGTCTAGCTTTGCTTGCGACATTGATCGTGTTCCCTTTAGTTCCTGCTTGATTGACAGCACAATGGCGTCAGCATGATATTTCTGTTTCATGAGACCGTTAACCGTTACATCTTTCCTTCACTGCCCCACTGAGTTCGGACTGTCACAGAGAGCGAAACTCCTTGGTCCTATGCTAGAGTGTTCTCACGATCTTCGTGCCCAACAGCAACATGTATTCTTGCCATAATGAACCGTGCTGCATCAATGTCGAGTTAAGCCATCACGCGTCTGTCTTGCTTTTTGGTCAGATCCACCGTTCACTTGATTTACGATTGCACGTTTGTCGCACTACTAAAGCTTTTATCTTACTGCCACTGCAGCTGCCAGATGAGCCATCTAGATTATATGAACACATAAGTCTACCGCCAAGTTCCCGTACTTCTGTAATATGCTTGGCCTCTGTCATGCAGTAGATGTAGTTGTCCAAGGGGTTCACGCCACAAGCGTTGAAGCACTCGCCCTCGAACTTGCAAATCAACCTCGGCTTGGTGTGGCTTCTTGACCCCTAGGCCCCGGAGGCCCCGGAAGGCCCCGGAACGTAAAGGGCCGGAACTGAAACACACAGAACACCCAAACCCCGAAACCCCGAAGCCGAAACCTAAGGAGCCCTAGGCGCCCTGTTAAAGCGAAATGCGAATGATGCGAATGCAGAGACTCAGAGAAGCTGTGGAGGACGACATCACCGAGATCCCTGAGACCGTAAAGCGAACAGTCTTGGCAGAGTCTTCGGTGCTCCTCGCATGTAACCAGAGAGGTCTTGTGGAGCAACTGACCATGGAACGTACATCTATGGAGTATGGAAGAAAAACCCTTCCCTTCATAGTTCGGATAGGTTAGTCTTTCCGTACCAGTAGCGCGAAGGCACTGGGTGCTTTGAGCACGCCTTCAGATTCGGAGCTCTGGCAGCTTCATGCTTTTTGACTTGGGAGGGAGCCGGGGCGGGGGTTACAGGGCTTTAGCGGACACTATAGCCTACTCAACATAGGGATAAAACCAGCGTCAGTGTGTTATTATGCTCTCCCCGACTCCAGGCACCCAAAACCCGAATCACCCCCGAGACCGATCCAGTCTTGGCAACTCGTACTGGCCGGTCGAAAGGTTCAGGGACTGGATCGTTCCTGCGGAACTCCGAATGAAAAGATCAATCACTATAAAACATGACTGCAATGACTAGAATAACGACAGAGTACTGTGTAATCCACCATGCTTTCCAGCATAAAGGCTCGACAGGAATACTATTGCTGATTGTTGCGTTGCCATTGCCACGCCTTGGGTCTTAAACGCTGTGGCTTAGTGTTTCAGGCGGCTCCTCCCCCAAGAGTTCACAAACTATCTTTGGGCACTGTGTCCCGAAACCTCCAAATAGTCTACTTGCTTTGAGTTGCAGAACAAAGGATACCCGGAGATACACCCAACATGATAGGATCCTTGTTCTCAGGACCCACCAAAAAGAGTCCGAATTGAGAAGCCCATGATAAAGCTCCCTCTACTATAGCCCGTCCAAAACGCGTCTTTAAATTTCAAGAAACCCCCACCGGAGTCTCCATCCCCAAAACTCGTAAGCCCCAAAGCCCATTAGCTTCAGCCTAAACCTTAAACTCACTAAGCTCTAAACGTCATGGTTTGGGGTTTTGGGCTTGGCCCAATTCAGGCATTTGGGAGGTCCCGGGGACCCTTCAAACCCAGGGTGGCTTCGGTTCTACTGTGAGCGCTTACACGAAGAACTCCCGCAATTGAGGCCGCCTTCAAGCGAGCGGGAAGTAAGGCTTTTCGGGTTGGGGTGTTCGGGTTTGGGGCCTGTTCGGGAGTTGAGTGAGTGCACTATGGCCTGAGCCCCACAGCCTCTCACAACCGCCTAGGAGACCTGCAAATACTCATTCTAACACCCCAGCGAAATCCTCTGTCCCGAATCGAAGATCCTAAATCCTCGCCCCAAAACCCTATCAGTGCTCCTCGGACACAGTTGCCGTCAATCCTTATCTGCAGGAAGCTTCTGCGCAGTGCAAGCATTGAACATGTCACGCACAGGCAAAATCTCAATACTTCCCAGTTCGCACAGAAAAACAAAATCTGCCAGCCAAAAAGCTTCAGAACCCAAGGACACAACTCCAACACTGACTACCGCCCTTGTGCAGAAACCTTTCAAGATAGATTTGCGAAGCCTGCAGCATTCAAACCTCCCCGTGAAAGAGATGTGTAGTGGTGCAAATGCCATTTACGGCCCTTCTCTGCCCAGATCTAGCACCGGGCCCGCAACCCTCAAACCCTATAGCCCAAGGCTCTGAACCCTGAACCACCAAACCCTAACATCTTAAACTTTAAACATACACACCAGCGCCTGGATCTGCGATACAACTTCATTTCTTCATTCAGAGTCTGCGCTTACGGCTTCGGGGGAGGGAGCGGGAAGATCCGTCTGGGTATGCTGTGGAATCCTACTTTGGTTTAGGGTTTAGGGTTCTAGCTTAGCTGGCCCACAGCCCTAAACCCTGTAAACATGAAAATGCCCTAAACCCAGAATAAAGCCTTCACCCTGAAACCACTGAACGAAAAACACAACCGCAATAAACCCTGAAGCCACAACCCAAAACCCTACTTATCATACCAGGGGTCTTCATGATCAGAATAGGGTTTTGAGGCGTTTATCTCGGAACCCTATGGAATAGTTTGGGTCTTCTTCGGGCTTCTATGTTAGTTAAACGACCCTAGACCCTAGACCCTAGACCCCGCTTGCAACTGAAATAGGAGCCCTTATAGGAACCCTCAAAGTCACTGAAAGCGCTACTGAGACCGAACCAGCGGCTGCTCGTTGATCGCTTGCAATGCCAGCGTAGAGAAGGTGCTGGTGTTCGAGCAGTTCCATTCCTCTTGCGGGGCTTCTCTTCTGTGGTGTAGGATGGACGGTTCAGGATTTGTGGGGTTAGGGTTTGGGGGCTTGGGCTGTGGGGTTCAGGGTTTAGGCAGGAACCGGAAAGTATGTCGTTGTCTGTTAGACTAGTAATTGAGACTGCCGTCACTACTATCATGGACATGGTTGCCGTTGTTGTTATCATGTCTATGCTGACTGGTACCTCCCGAACCCCCCCCCTGTATTGCTAACAGCAGTTCAGTTCCTGCAGGTGGCAAGGCTGCCCTGACAATTTTGTGATGATGGCATTAGGGTTTACGGTCTACGGTGTGCCCCACCCACCATCATTCTGCGTATAGACCTGCATCCCCAGAACTGTCAATCCCAAACCTTAAGACGAGCTGAAAACTTTGGTGAAACCTTGGTGCAGATCAGATGCCGTGGTGTTGCACCTCACAGCTGGGCAACCGTTTTGACTCTGCTTGTATCGGCCGATTGTTGCTTGCATTGTACTAACCCCCTCCCTTAAATTATGAAACTCGATTCCGGAAACTCAATTATCAACCCCCCCCCACTCTCAAACAAAAAACTCGATCCCGAAAACTCAACATTAATCCCGCCCCTAGTTCCCAAAAGAACACTCGAGGCGGCCCTTTTGTCAGCCCTCCCGGAGTCGCGGGCAAAGTCAGCCTGTAGCACCGGAACCCCACCTTCAATAGTTAATCGACCCTGCCGGGCCCTGAAATCAATCGAAGGGAGGGCAGGCCGGGGGTTGGGAGGGGGTGGGGGGGGAGGAGGGGGGTTGCTATTAGTTTGAGCTCACTCAACGTTATGGTGACCCGGCTTCCAGCTTGCCTAGGTTTGGGGTTGAGGCTTTGGCTTTGCGCATTGCTGGTGGATCCTCAAAGCGTTGTGGGAGACTAAGGCAAGTCTAGGAGTTGCTTTGAAGAACGCCACAAAAAAAAGCTGCCAATGAAGCTACCACCTCCCCGGTTCCCAAACCTTGAAACAAGCCCGAACCGGAAATCTAGAACTCCTAATCTAAATTAGGGTTTACTGTCAAATCCAGAAGCACCGAATCGGCGCACACTCTAGTGACTCTAGTAGAACATACGAAGCACAAAGGCTTGGGGTTGAGGGTCTTCCTGCACTCGTAGTGGAAGCGTAGCAGGGTTTCCTGGTGCGAAAAGTACCTGGGATCTATCGGCGGGAACCCTACACCCTAAACCCGACTTATGTTTACGCCCCCATCTGGACCAAGTCGCACTTGCAGAGGCTCGGGAGTTGTTGTGGTGGTGGTTGACGTCGTGGTGGTCACCTCTGTCAGCTGGGAGGGACTGGGGGAAGCATAGCTCTGCTGTAGAGTAAAGGATTTAGTGACTAGTGTCGGGTATGTTAGTATTAGGGATTGTCTTCAGGCTTCTGGACTAGGGTGTATGAGACACGTAGGGTTTAAGGCTTCGATGCTGAACAGTGTTTAAGATTGCATCTCAAACTAAACCTAAGCGCAGGAACCACAATCTTGCAAACATCCGAATCCTACATCCCTGGAGACAACCCGACCAAACCCTAGAATGCCCTGAAACACCTGAACCCACAATGCTTACATGCGCTCCAAGCGCGCAGAGCGTATTAGCACCTCGTTCTACCGATAGTCGTTGTAAGGATCCTTTTAGGGTTTAGGGTTTAGGGTGATAGTCGTTGTAAGGATCCTTGCCTGTGTCTCCTCCGGATCGTCCGCAATGACTTGCAGAAACCCGGAGACTTCCCTACGGTGAAACCCTCAGGTCCCTTTGAGGGAACGGTTTAGGGTTTGGGGTTTAGGGTCCCTTTAAAGGGCCCTTTAAAGGAGTTGCGCAGTCTTTCGCCCACCTGGGCGAAGGGCGCGGCACCAGGACAATTCAAGCCATCGTTGGTGATCGGGACCTGGCTGGTGTTGGCCTGATGCGCTGGGGGGAGAGTGGGCGGGCTTGAAAGGTTTAGGCTTATGGCTTAGTATATAACAGTAAACCCTGAACCCTAGACCGTAGTGTTAGTTAGCAGAACCCTTGCCCATTTTGGGTAATAATACCACCAGTCAACCCATTAGACGATTATTCCTGTACTCCCCCCTACACCTCACCAACTATATCACCACTACTTCCCCATTACCAATACCAGTATAGGAATAACCGATTACATCATCCATATAACAGGATTATTCCTATACACCCTAAAACACTTCCCCCAAATATCACCACTACTTCCCCATTACCAAGACCAGTATAGGAATAACCAATTACCCCATCCATATTCCCTAAGGTGGTATTATCATCCCAAAGTGGGCAAGGGTTCTCTCATAGATTTTACTAGGTTTAGGGTTAAAGATTATAATCATGATATACTCATAGTGCAATGCCTCTTATACAGTATGTTTATATTATACTTATGAATGCATTATCGATATAGTTTAGAGAACGGATTGTTTTCGCTGGTTTGTGCTGGTTGCTTACTGCTGATATCCTTTACCTCATCGTTCATAGGAACTTCATTTATGACCTTATTATCCTGCTTGCTGAATATCAGAAAATACTTCTCAAGAAGTTCATCATTAAGCAATAATTGTCGTGTATGGTTAAACACAGTAACTATGTCTGACGGCTTGTCGTCTGGCTTTTTGTATTTACGATTATACTCTTTCCTCTTCTCTCTGCATTGAATACAATTTGCAAATATTTTGTTATTCTTGCCGCGGTTCTATACTGCATCGTTTTACAATAATAATATCTTTTGAAATGCACTAAATTCTTCCATTCTTTACATCTAAAAACATTGCCTTTCACAATGGGTAGGATGTAAATCACAATTAAAAACCATGGTTATTTTATCAAGATATATTGTCATATTATATTATTTTATACAATATCTGTCATAAGCATTAATTATGATAAACATTTTTCAAACTAATTAACCATTACCACGTTCTTATGGCGCTTACGGACAAAAGACATACCGCGGGGCCCTGGCATGTAGGGACGCTGTCTTAACATATACATAACAAGTCTTTAGACAATTTTAACAATTCTTCAACTGATAAAATTCAAATTATATTCTTCATAACGGTAGTAATCCTCTAGCTCGTCTAAAATCGCACTTAATCTAGCATTATACATTCTAATATTCCTTCTTTCGGCTAGCCAATCCGCTTTACTTTCTTTGTTTTCTTTCTTAGGAAACAAACAATCCATATTTATACTATTATACAATTTTTTATCAGTTTTAATTTCAATTTTTAATCTCTAATTCCAACCGTTCTATGTCTTTCTCAATACATTCAATGTCTGTCTCGGTCATTTCTATTCTCTGTTCGCATTCCTCGGGTGTTATACCATGAGTTCCAAAACCAGCATCGCATATCTCAACGCTTCCTATTTGATCATCGTTTCTAAATATGCCGTTTTCATCGGGTGATACATGTCGTCCTGTTGCTCCAAATTTCATATTATGCCTGTCTTCCACAATGTTAGTTGTTATTATGTTATTTTCTTTGACCGTTTTTGTTTCCTTATGATAAGATTNATATTATGCCTGTCTTCCACAATGTTAGTTGTTATTATGTTATTTTCTTTGACCGTTTTTGTTTCCTTATGATAAGATTGTCTTTTACACCTACAAGGGATACAAGATACACCTTTAGAGTCAATAAAAATACCCTTTCTGCTTATTGCTTGCTTTCTCGCTCATTTATATTATTTACATTTTTTAACATTTTTAATATAATAGCAGACTGCCTTAAGAAACTCCAACAAACTATGACAACACATTCTATATCTTGGAGTTTTTATTATTTCATCAAATTTCTCTTTGGTTTGGGGGGATTCATGGATACAACTGGGCTGTACAAGGAGGTCTTCGGGGGCTTGACTCCTTGACTGTGGCTTTGAACCGAAGGTAGAGGCTCGGGCCTTAGAGGGAGAAAGGGGGCGGGTCTACGAAGTCTCGGGCTCGGGTTGCACAGCGGCCGAACTTCGAGGTCCTAAAGAAAAAGAAAGGGACGGTGGGGGACGGTGGACCCCGCTGCCACCTCCGACCTCAAGCCTAAGCTGCTAGGATTGAGGCCAATAGCTCCAAAACAACACCAACCGCCTAACCTGTCCTCATCGAGCTGATTTAGGGTTGCAGGGTGAACCTCGTGGGCAGCAACCCTTACACAAAACTGATAGCAAAAGAGGCACGGCCCCGGCGGGTCCCACGAAGACCTCGCCAGTACGGTCTACAACGTCCGTGACACCTTGCAGACGAAGATTTGTTGGTTTGGAGTTTAGGCCTAGGGTGTACGGTTCAAGCCTAAAGCCTACATACATCCTAAAGCCCTCAGGCCCTAAAGCCTAAAGCCTTCAAGTCAATGTGCTCCCTCATGGAGCCCGAAGATGGGACCCCAAGTAAGGGATCTGAAATCCTCAGGAAGAAACAGTCGCTGTGTTCAAGAGATGGCGGCCCCAAGCCAAAGCTGGTTCGAGCCGTAATCCTGTAAGTTTAGGGCCTCGGTCTAGTTACGTCAACCCCACATCCAAAAACTTGCTGTAAAGGTAATCCATGGTAGTCTCGGGATAAAGGCAGTCGTCCTGTTCAGGACGAGAAGTCAAACTCCTGAACCCCAAACTTTAAATCCTTGTTAGGCAGATGGCTTTTTGTTTGTACAGGTGCGGTGCGGCTTTGCTTTTGGTGCTGGGCTTGGCTTGGCTTGGCTCGGCTTGGCTTCTGGTGCGGCTTGGCTCAGCTCGGCTTAGCACGGTTGGGCGCCTGTGGCTTGGGTTGGCTTGGCTCAGGCTGGCTTGGCTAGGCTCGGCACTTGGCTCGGGCAACCCAAGCCAAGCCAGAAAGTCAAGCAGCACCGAACAAAAACGTCGAGCCAGTGACTCAGGCTGGCCAAAAACTCATCGCCGAGCCGAGCCAGCCAAGCCGAGCCGCACAAAACCGCCCCAGATCAGGCCAAGCCGTCGAGCCAAGCCTGCCCAAGCCAAGCCAAGCCGCATGGGAAGCGAAACCCAAGGCCTACAGGGGCGTTGCGATTCCTCCGTCTTCCAAAGCCCGCGACCCTAAACAAGTCGTGCACCCTGAACCTTAATACCAAATCCTAAACCCAAAACTCCCCACACCCCACACCAAACACGCAGCAAAAAGGCTCTAGTAACCCTCAGAGGAGCTAAACCCTAAAACCCTAAACCCTAAAGCCCCAAAACCCCCAAAATCCAAAGCCTCTCGCATCCCAGAGCCCTCTCTCTGCCACCGAGATGGCTCGCAAACTCGTAGAGGATCTCGTAGACGGTGTCGTTGTAGGCGCAGTAGACAGACCCGTTGAAGTTCCTTTTCTGGTATTTTAATGTAGGGATCCGACTCATGAGGCAGCTAATTACTACCATACGCCTCATATGCCTCAAAGACCCCGAAGTCACCCCCTATCCGTGTGTAAAGTCGAGAGTATCTGGGGGGGCTGTATGCAGGATTTACAAGTTGGCATCTCGGGTTCAGGTGGTCTTTTGCGGTAGCTACAGGCTATAGAGCTTAGGGAGATCAGAGAAACGATGCCCCGACGTGTCAAGCAAGGAGCCATGCCGTGGTGACATCACCTGACGGGAGAGGATCGATGCCAATCATGTCCAGCACCTCGGAACGAGGCGCAACACAGGGCCAAGCAGGAGCGGTTGCCTTGGACCCTGGATCCGTTTTCCGAATTTGCACTCGTAACTCCGCAACTCCACAATACTTCGACCTAAATCTAGACCTTAAGCCGTACGACTAAGTCCCGGAGTGTTGGCCCTCATGCCCAATTCAAGAACTAGGTTGTCAGATCTTCTTTTCATGAAGCATGTGACAACTACAGGTCGAGCGTTTAGGATCCAGGAAGCGGGTTCTAAACTCGCGGCCTAGGCAATGGGGTTCATTCGAGCTGCATTACAAATAACCCCGAATACTGTCCCATTCCCCCACTCTTCGTCTGCTGTTGTTGGAATATATGTGTGTATATATATATATATATACAGACAGACAGACATACATACATACACATGTATATATATATAGGTAGGTAGGTTCAAACATGTCTCATGTGATCGAGGACCCTTATTTGGGATCCCTGCACCTACCTTCCCCTCAGCTTTTGAGCCCTCATCCTCAAGCCAGACGATGGCTTTTGGCAGCTTGGTAATATCGCTCCTGGTTATGTTCAGAGACTGAAAAAACCACGGAACCGTTTGAGGTTGCCCCCTCCTTAAACCCTAAACGCCCTGAGCGCTGGATTCTAGACGCACATCCGGACCCTCCTGAGGCAAAGCATCGGGGAGTTTGGGGGTTGGTCGTGTGGGTTGAGGACTTAGACATGCAGGATTCCGAGTTTAGGTTTGTATTCAGGTTCTGTTCTGGCCGACTAGGGACATAGCGTGCCCTTCGACTTGAGCCGCTGGTGTCAGTCACAGATTGGAAGATAACCTGTCGCGATGCTCATCAGTGGGATCTTGGGAGATGGGCTATGACTAGGGCCTAGGGTCGATCCAGGATTAGTGTGATAAATCGTGCCTCTTGTGTGTGGTTCACACCCGACGCAAGCACCTGGGCCCTGGAAAGCCGTCGACCACACCCCCAAACCCTAGATAATCATGGTCAACTACTGAATGAAACCAAAGGAGGCCCGCCGAACAATTCTGTATCCCTAAACCTTAAAGCCTAAACCCCGACCGGAATCTCTTCAAAGTTGGTTTTAACCGGCGGGACCTACGATCTTGCCAACACCTCCACATAATGTACCATGAATTGCGCGGTTTGGGCTAGGGTTTGGGGGGGGGGGTATACTCCCATTCCCTTTCAATCCCTCACAAGAGTCCAGGTTCAAGTACATCCCTCGCTTCGGGCTTTCAAGGCTCGCTGGCAAGGCCAACTTCGGCGTCCCAGATCGTAGGAGGCAAAACTGCCCCGGGAAACCATATGAAGGAGGATCCCAGTGATTGTTGTAAGCCGAAGCCACAAACACGGCCCGGCCGAGAAATCAGGCCGGAGCCGTAAGCCAACCAAGCAGTAAAGCTCACACCAGAAGCACGTCTCAGGACCCACCGCGTCATCAAACACACCAGAATACTTGGAACCAAGACGTGGGCGCAAACAGGCATGCATATGCAAATACCAAACTTCGCTCCTCCAACGCGCATGTCGCTACCGCTGCCTTCGTCTTGTTTCTTGCTGCTGTGCGCGCCTGCAGGTTGTGTGTCCGTGCTTCGAAGACTGAGTACACGCCGAAGCGCTTTGCCAATCTTGATCTTCCGGCGAAACGTTCCAAACAGTTCTAAACGCTACATACAGCGAAAACCCTAAACCGAGAAATTCCTCTACTCGAGCCCAAACGTCCGGATCTGGAAAGGCTCCAAAGCCTGCAAGTCAAGACCACGGAGGCACCATCAAGAATGAACCCCTATAGGTCCCTAATGGCTGGTGGTAGCCTCAAAGCTTAAACTCTGAAGCCCGGATTCGGGAATGGGCCTGGCTACCAACGCAGCCAATCGCCTAGGCACTTCGGGGCCTAGGGTTTGGAGTCTTAAGGTTTGGGATTTGGGATTCCAGGTTTAGGGGCTTAGCCTTCAGTGTTTAGACGCTCTTTGCCGGCAAAAACGCTTCCAGAGTGAGAGCTTACGGCTTACGGTTGGGCAGGGAACTTCTTCCCTTACTGGGTTCAGGGTGGGCGCCACCATCCCCATGGCCCTGGAGACGCGGTCTGGCGTACTGGGTCGACTTGCGCTATCGAGGGTTTAGAAGGACTCAGAAATCAAGACTGTCCACTGTCACGCTCGTGAGTTTTTTATCGGGGCCCACAAGATGAGTCCAAGTTGTGGGGATCGCCCGCGCACTCCGGAGAGCCTTCTCTCGAAGGCTCTCCGGAGACCTTAGGAGGCTCCTCCCAGCACAGGTTGAGAACGCGTGCTTCAATGAGTTTCAGGAACGGGTTTGGCTGGGTCGCCGATAGAAAGACGGAAAGCCTTCCGCAGCAAAGCACGCTGCATTCGACACGACCTCGTCGCATGATACTTTCGTTTCGTCTGCGCATAGGCCGCTGCAAACCAACAAAAAGCTAAGCCCCACACCCCAATGCTAAATACATTATAGTACCCTTATAGATCCCTTATAGTAGCCCTTATAGGCTCTGAAGGAACCTCACTCTAATCATTAAGGGTTCTTCTAACTCTCAACCCTAAAGCCCAATCCTAGATGCAGGAACCTCTCCGGCCCCGAGCTCTCAAATCCTGTGCACATCAGGCCCTATCTTCCTGAGCCCTACGAAAGGGCGGCCGTAATAATCAAAGTAGGGTGTTGGGGCCCACTATACTACAATCATAATAAGGAACCCCCCAAAAATAGTATTGGTACAATTTAGGGGTCTAGAGGCCGAGGGGACCTAGTAAGTAGATGATAAGTAGGGCTATAAGCACCCTACTTGGAGCTGCCCCAACTATAACCCTACTTAAAACCCTACTTACTAAGTCCCCTGGGCCTCCCTGTAAACCCTAAAGGCTCTGCCCTAGGCCCAGGGGATCCCAAAAGAAAAGCTGCTTTTCTAACCGAAAAAAACCCGCGAGCCCTGGTCTATGTAGTATTATACCGTATGTATATCTCTATATCAAGTGTATGTATATCATATCTATAAATATATCTATATATCGATCTATCTATCTATATATCTATATATCTATATATATATATATACGATGCAGGGGTTGTGCCAGCCCATGATTCGCCCCTACACATAGCTACGGAACTCATGAGCCCTACACTCACCAGAACCGCTGAAACCCTACTTCTAGGACCAGTGTAGGATGAGATAACCCTCGGCCTTCTGGACGCTCGAGCTAAGGCTTCCGAGAGTGGGTTCTAGGGGCCGTAGCAGTTAGAAGAGGGTTTTGGGGCCCATGAAACTGTCCATCATAATAAGGAACCCCAAAATAGTACAGTATTGGTAACTATTTCGGCCCCTTTAGTATGGCTTTGGCGCTTTGGGCCCCAAACCCTAAGCCCTACACCTGAAACTCACAAACCAAAGCCAAGACACCCAGTATTGATCTCCCTCCGTGGCAAAGCTGAACCTTCAGGGTGCGCGAGGCTAATCGGTTCCCTCAGCGAGCTGCCCCAAATCCTGAACCCTCAATCCCAAACCAGAAATCCTGCATCCTAAATCCTACAATTATAACCCAAGCCCTGCACTGGAACGTCCTGCATCCTGAACCTTCGTTGCTGGTCAAGGTGTTAGTCTGAGAAAATATTGTACTGAGTATCTCCGAGTCCTATGGCGTCGGTACATTCCAAACCCGAAATCCTATGCCCTGAATCCAACCTGGGCCCCAAGTCGTAAACCCTTGGGGTCCCAGAGGTTCTGCAATGTTTGTTAGGATCTCGGCCAAAAGGGCTCCACACTCTGTAGTTGGCACGGGTTTTGGGCTCAGGGTTTTGGCTTTGGCTTGGGAGCATGGCGTTACAAGGCATTGGGTTTAGGACGTGTCGGTCTGAGCCTTATCGAAAGCCAATCGACCCTGAATCTGTAGCTGAAGCCACGCCCCCAAGACCCGCAAAGTTGCTTGTGCCTTGCACAGTGGCCTTAATTCTGTGAAACACTGCTACATAAAAGGTCTTGAACCTGGAAGCCTCTGGCCGGTGGCGTGGTGGCGTGGTGGCGTGGTGCCCTATACCCTCAAGCCGTTAGCATATTTGCCCACTCTCCAGTCCCGCTTGACCATCAAGCTTGCGACTCATACAGCTGTGCTGTCCTTCAGGTGTGGCTCTTGAAGGCTTAGGGTTTAGGGTTCGTCTACTTGGAGGAAGAGGAGACCTGGAGTTGGAGATGCGATCCCTAAACCCTAAACCCTAAACCCTAAACCCAATCTAAAATCGCAGCCGAAGAGCCCGAGACCCTGCAACCCCAAGAGCCGAAAACCCTGGAACCCTGGAACCCAAAACCCTCCAAGCCCCAAATCCCCCAGAAACACATATGGGAGTTTCCGAAAATAGGGGACCCTAATATGGTACCCTAATATCGTAGGATCCTAATTATAAGGACCCCAAAATAAGGTACCCCAATTTTCGGAAACCCCCACAACAAAAACGAATCAAGCCCTTCCCCCACCCCCACCTTTGGATGGCCATGTTTTCAGTGAAGAAGTTGAAATCGGAGAGCCGATTGGAAGCTGAGATGCGTTTGGAGGCTTCTTTAGATTAGGAGCCTTCATGACTTCTTGGAGATGGGGAGCAGGCGGTTCTAGGGTCCTAGACTTGGGACCCTAATATAGTACCCTAAATAGTAGGACCCTTATTATAAGGACCCCAAAATAAGGTAAGGTACCCCTAATTTTCGGAAACTCTCACTTGGGTGTTTTTTGGTGTCTTTTCAGTTTAGGCTTTCGGGCTTCAGAATTGAGTTCCTGGTGGATTGCGGTCCAAGGCCTCAGGCTTCTTGGAACCATGCAGGGTTTAGGGTTTAGGGTTTGGGATGTTTCGGGGCTCTGGGCTTCAGTGATCAGAGTATCATAGGACGACAGAATCGATTTGAACCTCGAGACCCAGAGCAAGGCGTCGGTCCCTAGGAAACAAAGGCCCCCCCCCCCTTTTTCCCCTCCCCCCCCACCCAGAAAATAAAATCGTGATAGGGAGGCGACGACAGACCTGGTGTAAACCCTAAACCACAGAAAATCCAAACACCAGCCAACTCTGGAGCCGGAGGTCAAGGCACTGGAGGGCTTTAGGAGGCTGAGGATTTTACGCATCCCAACTCTCGCCTTAAGGGTCCCGAAGTCCTAAACCCTAAACGGCCCGCAACCCTACGGCCCTACGTGTAGAGGAGGGAGCAGGGGCCTAGATTGGTGGCATTTCCTGAGAGGATGAAAATGAAAAAAATGAAGGTTTAGGCAGTTTGGAGGTGCATCTCAGAAACTGAAATTTAGGGCGTTTGTAAGGTTATCTTAACCATGCTGTAGGGCCGCAGAATGAACATGGAAAAGGGCGTAGGTCGGGCGTTTGGTGCTTTCACAGTTCAGATGGCTATTGAAGCTTCGAAATCAATGCACTTCTTGCGGGGATTGACGAGAAAAGGCACCAACAGAGACATTTTACTAGTATGCTGAAAAGATGAGGGTCAACGTTAGTAGCTGGCGAGACTACAGCAGGGAGCTTGCCGGTAGCGACACGCATCGACTGAAGGAGTCTTGCGTCCCCCGCGACTTCGATTCTCGCAATGATTCATTCAAGGTCTGGAAAACATCACGATGACAGACTACCGAGTGTAACCAGCACCAGGACCCTCTACTTGGAGGTTCATGGGTAGTTACAAAGTGGGGTTATAAGTCCTCTAATATGGTTTATAAGTATAGCTACCCTACTTATAACTCTACTTGTAACTACCCTAAGCCCTAAACCCTAAACCCTATTTTTTTTCTAGTGCAAGGCAATCCATCTTTGCCCATCAACCAAGGCAGTTTCGAGCCGCTGGTACAAAAAGGGGCTGTGATAAACACAACTGCCACTGCATCCTATCCTGCGCTACTGGGTTCAACCTACGGTAAATCAGCGTGTTATCCATCCATGGTAGTTTATCGGAGTTATGAACTTGCTTGATGNCTGCCACTGCATCCTATCCTGCGCTACTGGGTTCAACCTACGGTAAATCAGCGTGTTATCCATCCATGGTAGTTTATCGGAGTTATGAACTTGCTTGATGGTCTGCATGTTGGGAGTCTTCCAATACGCATTTCGAACGTCTGCCACAGGTGGCGCCATAGCCGTATCTTGGTGTCTTAGCCGTATATATGCTTCCGTCATTGCCGATTCGGCCCAGTGTAGGCGAGGCCTACCACGCCGGTTTGATCNGATGACGAAGGACATGTCCCAACAATTTGAGTCTTCTGAAAGAACAATATTGTGAAGGAGTGGGGATCTGAACTAGTTGGTTGGCCAACTGCGAAATATGTTCATGCGAGCATGGTGTAGTATGACCTTATGAAAATACGAAGATTTGAGACCAAATATGCGCCTCATGCTTTGAAAATGAATGGAGTTCAACCTTCGTTCTTGAGCTGGTGGCAAGTAAATCGATTCCATGGCGTACCCCAAAATAGACAAGATAATGCTCTTGTAAGCTATTAGCTTCCACTTTGTGGGGAGCCCTTTGTGAGACAGAAATGGCTTCAACTGCTTGGAGGTAAACACCGCTCTAGAAACACTTTTAGACACTGTGCTATTGCCGGAGCCCTGAGCATCTATGAACACCCCCAAATACTTGACTTCCTGCGCGATGGGGACGAAATGAGACAACGGTTCCACCCCGCAGCAACAATAACACTGACAACGCAGCGCGGTGCTGGGAGCAAATGCAACCCGGTTGTGCGAGTGTATGGGGAGGTGCTTGCACTTATCTAAGTTCAGCGTCAATCCGACTTGGAGTGCGTGAGACTGCAATAAATGAAAAAGCCGGTTCAATTGGATGAAAGATCTGGAAACTAGCACTGTGTCGTCAGCGAACTCAAGATCCCATAAACGAGTAGGGAGTGTTAAAACCCCTGCCAACATACTGCTGTTCATAAGATTGCTCGACGTCGTGGAATAGACAAGTGAGCACAATATCAAACAAATACGGCGAAAGAGGGCATCCTTGACGAACTCCTCTACTCTGATCATCGACACTCNCATACTGCTGTTCATAAGATTGCTCGACGTCGTGGAATAGACAAGTGAGCACAATATCAAACAAATACGGCGAAAGAGGGCATCCTTGACGAACTCCTCTACTCTGATCATCGACACTCGAAGTAACACCCGAATCCTTCACACGAAAACGCGGCGCACTAAAGATAGCCATGATAGCATTGACGAAAGGACCGGGAACGCCCAACCGGAGAAGGGACTGCTC
>BGNK01000367.1:231018-263236 GCA_003297005.1 Symbiodinium sp. clade A Y106 | reverse complement strand
TCCATCACCGCAACCACTGTAGAGTCCACGAGGCTTTGAGGCAGTATGTCAGCTTGACTGGGAATTCCTGCAATGTCAAGACAATGGTCGCTGTGACCATGCACGGGAGCAATAGCTGCTTCAGGAGGCTGTCCGAACATGTCCTGGCAGACGTACCCATTCCCATCGGCATGGGCGATCATGGCGGGTACTGGGGCCTCGAGATTCCTGGCTACAGGCGACTCGGGCCCTAAATCCTGCATTACCCATTATAAGGAATATACCATAATTCCCATAGTTTAGGGTCCTTAGGGTCATGCAGGATTTTGTCCATCAACAGTAGGTCTGTTTATATTGGGATTACGTTAAACTACTCTTTTGAATGTTGTCAATCCCTGATATAGACTTCTATGGGGACCCTACATTTAGGTAGGTTTTGGTAGGGTTTCACGTTTAGTGATTCAGGGCTCTAAGGGCTGCTAATATTTTTCAAAGGATATGGGCTTTTGGTTGCAGGCGATCGTAAAGAGTCTACAAGAATACGAAAAATGTACTCTGAGGGCAACAACGAAAGAGCTTTCTTCAGAGATGGTTCTAACTGGCGACACTGAGGAAGATTACCGCCAAGCCAAAGATCACAGTACCCTTCTTCAGACACCCCGATGTCCCGACCCTTGCTAAGTAAGAATGAACAGGGCTTTGGGGTGAACCCCATGAGCTATTGAGCATGTCTATATACATACAGATACGCCCAGTTTCCATAATTCAAATGGGAGTTTCCGAAAATAGGGGACTCAAATATAGTACCCCTAAATAGATTAAATAGTAGGATCCTCATTAAAAGGGCCCAAATTAAGGTACCCTACTTTTGGAAACTCCCAAATATGATCACGTCCATCACTCTTCTGTTTATCCTTCTTGGCATCCTTAGAAATGTAGAGTACAACCAACACTGTCCCTTGACCTTACGCCTCCGCTAACTTTTGGGAGGCCCGGAGGGGCTCCCGGATCCCCACCATGGAGGGTTTAAGAGTGTAGGGTTTGGGGTTTAGGGTGAGAGTTTTATCTTAGTTTAGGGTTTAGGGTTTGGGGTTTAGGGTGAGAGTTTCTGGTTAGAGTTTAGGGTTTGGGGTTAGAGTTTATGGTTTAGGGTTGATAGTTAGTAACCGTATTCCCTGATAAGCCATATGGCAATGCATGCGCGAATAAGCCCCCCAACAACTATGTACATAGGTACATATACATATACATATGTGTAATTTCTTGGTGTATACAAGTATATGCATGCATGCACATACTTACATACATTCATTATACACCCGTGCCAAGTGCTAATGTGCATCCAGGTCAATGTGCTCTGGCACTATGTGTGTCAAAGCATCGTGTATATACATGACTTTATGCGTTTCCATACACGTACACATACAGGCATACATAATGCATGCATACATACATACATACATAAATACATACATAGATACATACATACATAGGCATGCAGAGGCCACCCTTACCCCTTCCTCCATGGGGAGGCACTGCGCATATCCGCCCCCAGCGGCGCCTCCCTGGGGGGCGCGAATCTACGGCGTTTAGGGGTTTGGATCTCCGGGTGCTTGGTTTTTGTAGTTCCATGCGATTGGGTTGTGGGATCTAAGGTACGGAGTTTTGAGGTTACGTGCTTCGCGCCAAGCTCAGAAACCACTAGCCCACGCCCTAAACTCCACCCGCAAGCCCCGAATCTCAAACCCAGAGACCCCACAAATTCCTGAACTGCAAACACCAACAGCGAAAGCTCCCTAAACTGCCGCAAGTCCTTTTTAGGGTTAGGCCTGAACGGGCTGAAATACCTACACCCCTAAACACAAGAGACCAACAAGCTTGAAACTTTTCAAACCCTGAGCGCCCTCCAACCTTGAAAACCCCTAGACCCTAAAGGTTACAGACCACGAAGCCCAACAGGAGCCGATACAATTTCCCACACAAATCACTTCAAAATCCTTATATAGACAGCCGATAAAGTAGCCTTAGATCGAAAACCGAAAAACCCTCAATTTCAAACCGTCAGGCCGGAACTCCAAGCCCTAAACCACCTTAAACCCTATCTTAAACCATCATAGACCCTTACACAAGCACTTCAATGATCTTAAAGGAACCCCTTAAAGGAAGCCGAAGTCAGAAAAAGAACGGAGGGTTGCGAGCCTTGATTCCAAAGGTCGGTCCCATGGAGGGCTGGCGGATGTTCGTCAGAACCTCTCCGCTTGGAGAGGAAGGGTTTAGGGTTTAGGGCTCTCTAAAATTATCGGATGCGACTTCATAAGGTTTATAATGTTTATAAGAAGGTTTTCTCTAAAATTATCGGGCTTCCTTAACATGCTTGCATGCGGCTAAGCCATGAGAGTTGTTGTTGAAGCTTTCCGGTGTTCTATGGAAGTGTTTACCGAGATTGGAAATAGCATCACGAATTGTCCAACATTCAGATTGGCGCACTCAGGGTTTCGGGGTTTAGGGTTTGGAGTTAGACTCAGGGATTCGGGCTGCTTCAGAGTTTAAGGGGTAGGATGTTGGAGTTTTGCTGGTGATGAAGAAGTCGAAGACGCTGTAGCGAAATTACAGCCGTCTGTAAAGCCTTTTTGTTGAGCCCTCTGTAAAGCCTTTAGCGCCCTGAGCCAACCCTTTTCGATCACAAACACGATAAGCCCAATGCAAGCCTTCAATGCTTGTGAACCATCTAGCACCCCATCTCAATCACATCAAAGAAGCCCGAGTCTTATCCTCGCGGCCTTCTGGCCGAGATGAGCACCTAGGGCTTGAGAAAGTCCCACGGTCGTTGTGGACTTGCCTCCCATGGGCTCAGAGGATGGTGGCTGTTATGCCATCTTTGTCCAGGTAGGCTACGCTACATGTAGGGTTTAATTTCTCATATTCGACTACATTATGTATCATTCTGTTCTTTTGTTTCAATGTACACGATGCCAGATTATTCCATGCTGCAGTTTATACATTACATACATTACATACACTCCATCCAATCCATCCAATCCATCCCCTCCCTCCCTCCGTCCATCCATCACTCCGTCCGTCCATCTCTCCCTCCCTCCCTCCGTCCATCCCTCCCTCCATCCATCCCTCCATCCATGCAACTGCTTCTACTTCTTCTTCTACTTCTGTGCATGCATGCATGCGTACATACTGCTGATGGACAAAATCCTGCATTACCCATTATAAGCAATATACCATAATTCCCATAGTTTAGAGTCCTTAAGGTCATGCAGGATTTTGTCCATCAACAGTATGTGTATATATATATACACACAGACATATATTTGTAATGTATTGCTCAGAGGGGTGGCCCGGGGCGGGGGGCTGGAGCTGAACTTTGTAAGTAGAACGCCAGGGGCAAGAGAAGGCTTGCTATAAAGGGCCCAGTGCGGGAAATAGACCGGCTCCTAGAAGGGTTTAAAATTAGGATTAGGCTTCAGCGACTTTTAGGTTCAGGGGAGTTGGCTTAGGCTTCAGGGTTTAGGGTTTAGGGTTTAGGATCCAAAGCTGATCGGCTAATCCGAAGCCGCCTACAGTGGTAAATCGCAAACTTCACTCGGTGCCCTGAAACCTAAACCCCCGATTCCTATACCATCCAGGAAGATGCTATGGACTCTGCGCCCAAAGCATAAATAAGGATGCCTTCACCCAACGGGGTCGGATTGATCCCGCAGACCACAACGTAGTGGCCTGGCTTGGGTGAGGGTACAGGATTTGGAGTGGGATCAAAGGCCTCTGATAATTTCTGACTCTAGGTTGCTAGACTGCGACCCTAAATAGTAACTCCTTCGCCTGTAGCCTCAACCGTAAACTACTCAGGGAGCTCTGAACCCTAGACAACTAGACAACCCTACTCTTAAACCCGAAACCCCTAACCCGAAACTCAATCCTAGACAACCCCAGAACCGAACCTGAACATCTGACCCCAGACCCAAACCCTAAACAACCCCAAGCTGCTAAACCCCAAGCCACGCCGAACCAAGCGCCCGTCTGCCGAGGTGCCGTTAGGTTTGTCTTTCAGGCGGTCCCAAAGGTTCAGGTTGATCTTCCCCTTGTAGGGCCCGTACGAAAAAAGGTCCTGCGATCTGAAATCTTGGGGTGTAATGGCTTTTGCGTGCAGGGCTTCGGGCTTTTTAAATGACTTTGCAGGAGAGGGCCGGTTAGCTGCTAGGCATTCTGCAGATGCCCTGCATTCCTTGATGTCCAGGCATTCTGCGGACGCTCAAGGCTTCTGGGATGTGGGATGTAAAGTTGGGGTTTAGGGTTTTTAGGGCCAAGGCTTAGGGCCTAGGGTCAGGTGTTGGAATGAGGTTTGAGGGTTTCGGGTTTTTCACACCTGTGCAGAGAAATCGCTGCTCTGGGGGCCTGAAGGGAGTCTGAGTCGAGGCTTAACCGACCTCCTTTGGTTAGTAGGGAATGGAGGATTGGGGTACAATTATAACTACTATTACTACCATTCTGGGTTCGCAAAATGCGGATCCCATCAGCATATGTAGGACTTAGGATTTGGAACCAACGTTTTGTTGATCGGGAGTGCAAGAAGGGAACATTATTCCTTCAGCTATTCCGATCGGCCGGTCCCCCATCATACAGTGCAGATACAATGAATCACATTCGGTTCTCATGCAGTTTTGACAGGCCAAATGAGCAATCAGTGCGATTCATAGAGTATGGCAGAGCAAGGAATTGCACAACGCCAGCACGGGATAGCGGAAAGATTTCGAATCGAGTCGAGAATTACCAATAAGAACAAACAACACCGTGTCGAGAAGGGCAAGGCGAAAGGCAGCAAACCTGGAGGAAAGGGAAAGAAAGGCTCAAAAGGGAAAGGAAAGGGCAAGGACAGCCTGAAAGGGGTTCCGAGGCGGCTCCAATGGAGGCTGTTTTTCCCGTGGCGGGTGGCACTTTGCACAAGATTGCCCGCAGAAAATGCGAGGGCAACAAGCATGTGAGCCAAGTGGCCCTCACGGCTCAAGACGTTGCGGTGACAAGCCGAACTCACCGTATCGAATTCTGGCCGTGTCGGGCGCTGTTGCTGCCTCTCGTGGCCGGGGCAAGCGTAGAAGGCGAGGGCGTGATTGAAGTCGACGTGGTAGGCGCCGGGGGTTGCTCCTGGGCTCACGTCCCGACTGAGGCCGAGCAGGCCTTGGAAAATGAGGCGGTGACGATCATCCTGGACACCGGCGCGGACGCGAGCTGCCCAGGTACAGCCAGTCAGCAACCCCCAAACCCCAAACCCTCAACGCTGGAGGTGCCATGTGGACTTTACTAGTGTTAAGAACAGGGCATTGGGGCGCATGACCATCTATTTACATAGGGACTGGAATACTAGTACTCATCTTTCCGACAACCATGCTGGGTTGTAGCTTGAGGGCCAATAAATTTATTCATCAGTAGGTACCTCTAGAGGAACCATGAGGGAAGTATTAAAGTCTCCCAAGGTGCCACATAGTAGCCTAAAACCAAAAGACCCCTACACCCTGAGCTGGCAGGGAGGCTTCTGGGTGCTGCGTCCTCATCCCCTAAACCCTAAACCCCCAAACCCCTAAACCCCTAAACCCTAAACCCCTAAACCCCTAAACCCTAAACCCCTAACCCCCTAAACCCTAAACCCCCGAAACCCCAGAACCCTAAACCCTAACCCCCTAAAGCCCTAAAGCCGGCGTCCTCATCCTTGAGACCAAAGGCCCCAGCAAAGACCTGCTGGCTGCCCATCTTGCTTGGGGTGTAGGGCTTTAGGGTTTTTTTGAGGGGGGTTAGGGCTAAAAGGGTAGCAGCTGTGGATTTCGGCAAGTCCTTGCGTGAAGGCTGAGGCATTGAGTTGCAGTGCACTGAGCTTGCTGTGAAATTCGCTGCAAAGGCTTCTTGACTTTGGGAGCACAGAGGGTGTAGGGGTTTAGGGTTTAGGGCTTCAGGTTTAGCATGTAGGGGCTTGGGTCTTGGGCTTAGGGTTGAGGGCTTCGTCTTACATAGGTGTTTAGGATTTAGGGTTCAGGCTTACGGTTTGGGTGTTTGGCCTTTGACGTCTTCCTCTGCATTGGGCAAACCAAGCTTGCCCACAAGGTAACCAGCTCAGCACCCCTAAGGAATAAATGCAAAGACGAGAACTTGAAGCAGTTCAGGATGGTGTCGGCTGCTCACGGTACTGCCTATGCGCGGATTCTTAAGGTACTGTGTCACTACGCCCAATATAATGCATGGATATATATATATATATGTATATGTATATATATATATATATCAAGACCGAAACTCCTTGGCTGTAAAGTCTCGAAGCCCTAGAACCCTTCCCTCGAGCCCTACTGCACGGGTCCTAAAAGGTATGCCTGCTTGACGGGGATCGGCTGGACCTGCGAAAAGTTTCAGTATTGGGGTGTTTGGGAACTGAGCGTAGGAGTTTTGAGATGCGGTTGTCGGAGCTGTGGTTTGGACTTCCTCATGTGGGGTTTCAATTTTGGCCCAATGCAGTTGAATCAGTCAAACATCGGCGAGACTGAGGCAGATGCATCTCATGAAATGCTCGGGTTGTGGGAACATCGCTGAAGGTCTCGGATTTACGGGGTTCTGGAGGGGGAAGTATGCTTTAGAATTTTAAGGTTGGGGCACATAGTTGTTGCGGCACAGTGACAAATGACAAACCAGAACAGCCCCACCCCACACATTCTCCCAACAAAGATTTTATCACCCTATAATATGGGGGCCTGAATTATTCTTAATAGGGTTTTGGGGCCCATTATACTATAATCATAACAAGGAACCCCTACAATAGTATTGGCAATTATTTAGGCCGCTGTAGTACTCGAAAGCAGCCTGATCTCAAGCATAGCTCCGCCTCGACGCAGGTGATACCCCGAGGATTGAAAATGCTGATCCTGAATTCTTCACGGTATACAATACTACATCCATACTCTATCATACCACACTATACCCCGAATGACCCGAACGACGCATCACACTCCGTAGATACGTCTGTAGTCCCTTCAACCTGAGACCCCACGGAACTGGAGGATCTCATGTAACCGTTACCCATAGGCCCCAAAGTAGTTCCTTTTGGGGGTTCATAGAACTCTATAGGGTAATCCCAAAAAGGAACTACTTTGGGGCCTGTGGGTAAAGCCATAGAAACAATTCCTCGGGTTTATCGGGTTTACCGGTGTGCGTCCGCTGTTTCCGCGGGCAACGGAAATCCAAACCCCAAACTACCAAAAAGAGCCCAATACTCTATACAACCCCTATAGACCAAAGAAACCCTGAACCTTACACCAAAGAAGCAGTAAAACCACCATTCTGACCTCAATGCAGAACCCGGAATCCCGAAACCCTAAAGCCCGAACACCTTAAACCCTTAAACCTCAAAGGCAGAGCGGCCCAAGTACCAGTAGAATGTCTACTTTTGGGCCTTTTGGGAAACCTGCTGTAGGGGCCCATTACTATGATTTCAATAAGGTGCCCCCAAAATAGTATAGGTATATTACACCCAGAACCGCACCGACTGGGCGATGTCGATGTCGGAGGGCACAGGCGATTTAGGCTGCACGGGCTTGGCAGTGGGGCAGCCTCGGGGCTACGAAATTCCTTTTGGGTCCAATATAGGGGTACTGTAAGGGATACTACATTGAGGCTTTTACAACAGGCACCCCTATAGCGCTTCTATACGCTTCTACACAGGCCCCGTAAGGGCGTTAGTTACAACAGCTCTTGAAGATCATTTCTTGCCGGTTAAATAGCCAGTAAGAGACTGAGAAGTGTTTGTTGTCATCGTGTTACTGTTGGCTGATACGACTTTAACCGGGTTATCAGTAGTCTGAGTGTCTCTATGGGTAGGCTTGCTCTCTCTGAGAAATGATTTTAGGCATTACTGCTGTTTTCGGGTTCAGAGCTGCAAGACCTCACGTTGTTGTCTCGTTGATGTTGCGGAAACGGGGCCACGGGGCTGAAGTACGGGATTTCAGAACCTCAGGCAGTACCGCACCAGCATGTGCTGTTGCGCTTGAAGCTTTGGCCTTGAATCGTTGTGATTTCTGCTCTATCGAGGGGTTTAGATTCCGTGCTTCTGGCTTGTGTTCACATGACTATGGCTGCTATTCTATAGCCCCTTCTCTTGTCCGGCAGTATCTTTATTCTGAGTGAAGAAGGAATAAGAACATTGGGATAATTAGTAGTTCGGTAAGTGGGTACCCCTGTTCCGAGATTCCAGCCATTCAAGCCTGCTTACTGCTCACTGCTGTATGTAGCTTACTGCTCACTGGTGTATGTACACGTCGCTTGATCCCTAACCTTCAACCCAGAACACTCCCGTCACCCTACTTGTTATGCCATACCATATCAACCTGTAGGCGCGGTATACTGTTGACTCGGGATATCTTTCGTGAGGGATCATATGGAACATACACCTCTGTGCAACAAACTCAAATCCACGACACAACAGTAACAAATGCAACGCAGCACAACACACCGACATGCAACTCGTTGCACAACAAGATGTGCCTACACAAATGTTGCGGACATGTTGGTGGGGTGCCCGGCCTGCTTGCTTCTTGCTCCAGGATTCACCTCAGTATTGCATTTTTCTGGCGTTTCACTCGGGACTTTTGAAGGCTTCGGGGTCACCGATGCCAGAAGCATTCAAAACAAAAGCAAATCGCGAACTGCACATTCAGAGTTGCAAGGCGCGCTGTATATAAAAAGAAGGTGGTGTTTCAGCAACACTACATGTCGATCCAGGTGCACTGCGTGCCCTGCCGCTGCACAGCCACAGCCGCCGGCAGCGCCGCCGCGGCCAAGGGTTGTGCTATGCGGCGCCACATGGCTTGTTCAGCTTCAACGCAAGTCTTATTCGTCTTCTTCTTGACAGATCTATCTTGCTGGCCTGGGTGCACTAGCTCACTACCTTGTCAGTCACGGACTCTTTGTGATTGCACTCTAAGAAATGGTTGTGATTCGAGCTTTATGGCTATTTCTTCGGCTCCTGCCCGAACTCTTGTCGGACCACAGGCAAAAGACAGGGAATTCGTGAATCAGTATAGGAAATGAAGCATTTGAGTAGCTCGACGCTGCGGAACCACAACGATGACTAACATGACGACGCGCGCGACAATCATAAAGTCGTCATCACAAACAATGCTTGCAAAATGCATCGACATTAGGTCAGCTAGGATGCAAGATCCTCAGCAATCAGCATGGTGCGTTACATATTTTGTTAAACACGGGTAGCGTTCAGTTCACCAGGAACCACACAAGTGTGGGCAAGAGCGTTCAACGGGCGGATCACTTCGAAGCCTTAACATCCTAAGGCTTGCTCAGCGTAGCCTGACTCCCCAAGTACGTTTGACATTCTCATACAGTCTGAAGACTGAAGCATGCACGTGAAGCGTGTCAAGCTTGAACCCCATGCTGGCGCCACAAGAGTGTAGCTCCAACCCTAAATTGGAGCCACATGAGTGTTTATAGAATGCACGAAATCCACTCAAATCAGAACCGATATTCAGAGACAGCATGCTGCAGTTATGAAGAACCGAATTATTGCACCACGTGCTGATGCCTGAAAGGGACCCAAATGAGACAACCACCCATATTAAACTCTAAACCCTCAACAGTAAAATCGCAACACCCTAGTGCCTAAATCTTATCCTACATAAAGCCTTGGGTTGTACCTGCATTCACCTCATCACGAGCAACCACAAGACCGAGTTGCTTCCTTCAGATAGTGCATAACGCTTACAGTACCCCTATAGTAGCCATTATGGGACCCCTATCAAGTAATGCCAGACCCCTATAGGTAAGAACAAAGGCACGTGCCTCCTTCCTTACCTCCTTGGGCAGGTTCTGAAGGGGATTTCTCCGGAGCCCAAAGGGCAATTTCACCTTAGGGAGGTTTAGGGTGACAGATCGGAGCGGTATAGGGTTTTGTAAGGATTTTGTAGGTGCTACTATAGGGCTTGTATAGGGCTACAGGGTCTTTAGGAGTTTAAGGTTTAAGAGCTCAGGGGTTGGATAGGGCTCATAGGCTTTATGGGTTTTATTGGGCAGCTCGACGGTTTATGGGCCTGTCCGACTTTAATCTTTCATTGTCTCCAAAGTCAATTTCGCTTGTTCCTTCTTATTCTAGTCTCTTGCTATTGATCGACGATGCGCTCTTGTACATTATGACTCCAAGCATCTATAACACATATTGCCAGCAATATGGTGAGTACTGGTACTTGTCCGATTACACGTACGGCGGTGGTTGCTTGTACTGCCAGCATGCTTCTTCGCTGCTGGCATGTTTGTTCCTGCGCCCAGTATGATCACCAGCGCAGTTGCAATTGCCCTCTTAAACAGCAGTGTTTGGTAATAGTGCGGGGTTTAGAGGTATAGGAACAAACCGAAACGGACATAAGGAGCAACAGTAGTCTAGGCTACTGACTAAGTCCGCCGAAATCTTTTAAGTACCCCTGCCAACAGTCATGGCCTATAAACCTTACCTTGCACTTACACTAAGGCTCATGGCAAGTATTCTGGGTACCGTGCGGGCCTAGGTAAAGATCTGGTTGTGGTTCTGGCGTAAATGCTGTAGTATCTTGATCTTGGGGCTTAGGCCGACCACACAACACCAACTCAAACCTTTCTGTAGCTCTGGCCTTACACCCGGAGATTACAAAATCCCTGCATTGAGGAAGTCAACGATCCCTAATCAAGCGGTTTTGCCGTGTATCCTTCTCAAAAACAAGCAGGAATCCTCCTCAACAAAAAAGAGTACACCAATGCCGGACACAAAGCCCTAAAAAGCCTGAACTCTTACAAAACCCCAAACTGCCATGCGCACGCTGCCCAAGCGCGCTGTGGAGTTGCCTCCGGGTTGGCAAATAGGGCGGCTTTCTCTTCTAGTGGCTTAAGGTTTAGGGTTTACTTCAACTCCTACAACAGATCACCTTCCGAAAATGGGTACCCCGCCTCCCAAATGCTGGTGACAAGAGCCCGAGCCGAAGATAGTACAAGTACCTCCTACTGGGAAGCAACAAGACCTCGTGCAGGCTTAGTACCACCTCCTCCTCCTGCTCACTTTACACCGTAGGCTCTTACCAGCCCCTACAAAGCTGAAAGCTCTAGAAGCTCAGAATTAATAGTAGCACTAGTCATAATACTAACCATAAAACTTATCAAACCATTGACAATTTTTGATCGTAATAACCACCTCGAGAGATCCGTAGTTTCCATGCACGGGAACTCCCAATTCCCAAAACCTCCAGATACGAGCCAGCCTTCAGCGACCTCATTTGGCTTCTCCGGCTTTTCCTGGCATCTGAAGGTTGTGCGAGGGAATCCATGCCTAATCTACCCATAGGCTCCATCGTAGTTCCTCTTTGGGTATACCTTATAGGATACTACATGTGAATCCCAAAAAGGAACTACTATGGGGCCTATGGGTAGAGACATGAAAACTTCTATGGGCCTGATAAAGACTGGATAGAAGCTATAAGGTCTAGGGGCCACAGACCATTGAAACGGTAAGGCAGTCCCTAAACCCTAAACCCTAGAGTGTAACACTCTAAAACCCCATGGCACCTTAAACTGACCAGACCGATTTAAAAGCCGTAAACCCAAAGCCCTACACTCTAAAGAAACTTCGGAGGGCCCTCCCATGGGAAGAGATTGAGGCTTCAGGCTTAAGTATCAATCTCGAAGGTAGGGCGAATTAGAGTCTACTGAATACAGTTGTTAATTTTTTATTCCAAGTCTTCCTATTATTAATACCATTACTATTCATATTATGCGTCTTATTCTTACTGTTATTTAACATTTTCTTGTTCTACTGTCAACATTTGGGCGGCTCTTGGGCTGGGGCTGGTCTGGAGCTTTGATGTTTCGAGTCCTTGGTGTACCAATGAACAGACCGACAAAGGAAAGAATAAGCTTGCCACCACTCCACTCCAGCTACCACTTCCCGTAGCGATCACAACAGTTGAGAAGCACCAGTACTTGGAGGTTCATGGGTAGTTATAAGTGGGGTTGTAAGTAGGGGAACTATAGTTATAACTCCTATTAGGGGACTTATAACCCTACTTGTAACTACCCATGAACCAACCTCCAAGTACTGGGCTTTTAAGTAACCAGGGAGAGAAAAGTATAAACTTTTATTTCATAAGGGTTCCTTTAAGAAAAAAAGTATTAAAGTATGGTACTCCAAAGCCCAGAGTAGTATCCCAAGCTCTTCAGGCCCCTCGCCTTCCCAACTCTGCAACTCTACTCCCGGTGAAACCGTCAGACCCGCAGCAACGTGTACATCCCGGCTTCGTGGGCAGAGCCCACGGGGAAAACCGCGCCGGTTGTTTGCAGGGGCAGCACCTTTAAATCGATTTGCAAAAAACTGTCTGCGTTCCTTGCGGATAGTGCAGGACTTTGTCCATCAGCAGTATAAGCCCCTATCTACAACCCGTGGAAGCCCTTATCAGCTGCCCCTGACCCTGTAGACATATAGACACCCTGCCAGAGGCGAAGACGTAAAACATCTCAAAACCCTAGTGCTTGGCCTCCTCAGTTCAGGTTTAGGCTTTAGCGTTTAGAGCTTAGCGAGTTAGCGGGGGATAGGGTTTTAGGGTTTAGAGTTGTGGGTTCCTTTCGGCTTTAAGGTTTCATAAACCCTAAACCCTGAGTCAGCACAGCAAGGCTGAGGTTAGCGTATGCGTCGGATGTTGCCGACTTGCAGTCCCACCTGGCCGTGGATGAGCCTGGCAGGAGCCGCAATAACTGAAAGAAGGCGCGCCCATACTATAGGGGCCTTGATAATCAGAACAGGGTTCGGACGGGCTTTATGCCATACTTAAGAACGGTATTACCCCTACTTTCGGGCGTTGTTTTGGGGGGCTAAGAGCTGTTGTATTAGCTGCTGCTACACGGTTATGATCATGTGTCCTTCCAGCCTGCTGTCATTACCAGTCTTGCTGCTACTGCTTGGGTATTTCTAAACACCATTTAGGTTGAGTACGACTATCATAGATACCGTCCTTTTATCCGTCTATGTTAGCTCTTGCAACTTCCGTTCCGCCACGTTTCAGGGCGGGTCCAAGCTCAGGCCACTGTGCCACTCTCCCCTAAAGGGGCTGAGTACCTTGCCCAAAGCAAAAGGGTTAACCTTCTCAATCATGCTAGGGTAATATAAACCACCAAAGGTTCAAGGTTGCCTACTCAGGTACTAGGCCCTTACTAGGCTTCAGGGGCTCGTATCCTGATACTTCGGTCTCCCGGTCTCCTTGTAGGATCTGAAGCAAGAAATGCGCGTCGGCTTTGAACAGTCGCTACACGACCGAAACGCTGAGCTCAAAACCTTAAAGCCTAAACCGCAATCTCCATCTCTGAAAACGTCTCAGCCTCAAACGTTCAGTCCGGAAAGCCATCAACAGCAAAGCCCGGATCCCGAGCTAGCTGGTGCTGGGTAGGGAATCAGGGATGATCTTAAAACGATTGGTCCCTGACGCTTCACCCCGGCTAAGTGCTACACTTCGGGAGGCCGGTGATATATCGCGGCCATCCAGCAGAAGTCTATATGCGATGAAAGGGTCCCTCTTCGGGTTTCGGAGCTAAGGCGAATTGGCGTGGTTCAGGGATTTAACCTGCTCCACCTGTTGCTGCTCGGTGTGCCCTCAGTCTCGTCTTAGCCGCTGAGGCAAGCAGTTCCAAGGGAACAGACAAATTGAACAGCTTCTTCGGCAACAGAAGGATATCATACTGATCGTAGAAAAGATAGTATAGAACCCGGTTAAGGAACAATAGTCAGTATTCCGACCTCTACACTATGCTTCAGGCTTTAGGGAGCAGCAAGCACTATGCGAGCCGCAGCTCCTGTTCACCAATGGATCCTTAAGGGACGCGGGTTCAAGGGCGGTGCAACCCAATAATCCCTTTACCTTCACCCCTTAGGACCCCCTCCCTTAAGGATCCCATCAATCAAACGGCTCCAAACGCACCAAAATACAAAACAACTGCAACAACCAGAACCCTAAACCCTAAACCCTGAACCCCCTTGTTCTAAAGGCCGCGGGGCCCTGCGGCAGTTGGCATCTGCACCGATGTCGCCAAGGCCTTCGACACGCATGGACACACAACACAAGTATTATCGGGGCCATCAATAATCAGAAAAGGGTTCCCTTAAAGGGCTCCTTAACGGGGTCTATAAGGGATCTATAGTAGGGTTATAGGCCATTGATAAATAGAATAGGGTTCCCTTAAAGGGTTCCTTAATGGCGTCTAGAAGGGATCTATAGTAGGGTTACATAGTATCGGGGCCATTCCTAATCAGAATAATTCCCTTAAAGAGTTCCTTAAAGGCTGCATCTATCGTAGGGTTATAGTATAGGGGCCTTTAATAGTTAGAATAGGATTGCCTTAAAGGGTTCCTTCAAAAGGAGTCTATAAGGATTACTATGAGGGTTCTATGATATAGAGGCGTAGATAATTAGACTAGGGCTTTGGGGGATACTATACCACAGTTACGATAAGGAGCCCTGGAAATAGTATTGGTAATTATTGTCAGGCCCCTATATGAAACAAATTACAGGGTTTCCCAAACCCAAGGATGCCGAATTCAGGTCCTTGCACTCGATACTTCTATTCTGGCTCCTCAGTCTTCGACGAAACCCCCTAAACCCCAAACCCCTAAATCCTAAACCCCTAAATCCTAAACCCCTAAACCCTAAAGCCTAAATCCACTAACCACTAACGCACAAAAGCCTGTATCAAACCCCAAACTTGCAAGGCAGGGGTTCGAATGGAAACTTTGGCTTGGAGTTTCAAACCCGCTTCCTTAAAGGAGCCCTAAACCCCTAAACCCTAAACCAGATGCTACAAAGCACAAGAAGCTTCGGCGCACTTTGCTCCAAAGCTTAGGTTTTAGGAGTTTGCGGTTTAGGCGTTTAGGATTTAGGGATTGGAATGTAGCTGGCAGGCTCTGGTGCTGAGAGCTTCGGGGTCCAGGGCAATCCTATCCCAAGGGTGCTTGAAGTCTCAAAACTTTAGACAAATGACGGTTTAGGATGTAGGATGAGGGCCGAGGGGAATTAGGTAGGTTGCAACGAGACTCAATAAGCAAGTGCTACACAACTGCCCATTATCTCGACTGGATCTTCATATAGCCCCTGATTTTTGACATATCGGTATCCACAATGCCACTGGCAAACGATCTTTGTCATCTCACTTAGATCTAATGGTTTGTCTTTGGGTCTACGCAGGTTACGCCAAAGCGAAAGAACTCAAGTTTGCTTATTCTATTTAAAATTCTGAGTATGGGGGTTCGTGCGGGTTCGTGTTTGGGAAAGGCAGCCCTCGCGTATGGGGTCGCGATCCGAAACTCGATGCCACGAACACAACCATGCGCTTCCCAATCAAAACCCAGACGTCGCAATTCAGGTATTGTTAATCTGGAAACCACATTAATTCAGCGTAAAGCTTGACGCTCGTCAACCGTTTATTCCTTATAGCCACTTAAGAGGGCCCTATTTTATGGTCAAGGTTTTACCTAGCACCCAACTGCCAAAAGGTCCTCAATGATTCTATGCTGCCAGGCCACTGGCATCGTTGGCATCGTTGCGATAGGAGCCTGGGCTGTACAGCATTCTTATGTCCTTATTATAGGTCCTTATGAATCATTCACTATTGCGGGATGGTCTGGGGTGCAGCTTTCTCGATGCATGATGCCGCAGTCTCGTGCTGATGGTTACATCCTTGGGATGCGACTCTCGATAATTTTCGGGCCCACCTCAAACTACTGTTGATGATATAAATCCTGCAATACCTGAAGGACCCTAAACTATGGGAATCTTGGTATATTCCTTATCAATGGGTGATGCAGGATTTCTATCATCAAGCGTATCATTGCACCTACTTAGGGTTTTGGGGTATATTATACTATACATAATAAGAAACCCCTAAAATAGTATGGGTAATTGTATTGCTTGCGAGCATCCCAACATCTTACACGCTGAGCCCTAGGCCCTTCGCTCCAACACCTTAACAGAAAAAACCTAAAGCCTAAACGGCGGGAGAAAAAAGGGTTTAGGGTTTAGGATTCCGGATATGCTTCAGTTTCGTTGGGATGACTCCCAAAACTTCACGTTTGATTCTGCTACTGTTACACCCTTAGCCGAAGCCCCGAGTCCTGTCTTCTGGGCCCTCTGCGCTGGGCATCGGCAAGGAAACCTCGGGCGAGGCAGGGGCTTTCCAATTTTCGGCTGTGGTTTCGGATCCTGGGTGCAGGGCATGAGGGCTTGCTTGGAGGTTCATGGGTAGTTCTAAGTGGGGCTATAAGTCCCCCAATAGGAGTCATAATTATAGTTACCCTACTAATAACTCCACTTATAACTACCCATGAACCTCCAAGTAGGGTGTAGGATTGTGGGTGTAGGGACAGTCTAGGGGCCAGGGCGTGGGAGCTAGGCTTGTGGGGCATCAGAGTAGGCATTGCTGGCAAGAGCCAACAGGACCGTGGGCGAGGATCTCTGACACACTGTAAATCGGAACTCGATGCCTTAGTCACCCCGGACAGCAATGCTACTTTCTAAACACCAATGCTTTCTCAGGATCCTTGTGCCATGTTCGCTTGTTCCCGAAGCTGTGATGTAACGGTACTAGTGGTTGTCATGTCATTGCAGTTGTGGTTCGCAGTAGACAGCAGCAGCAGGAGGAGGAGAAGGTAAGGAGTAGCAGCCGCAGCAGCAGCAGCAGGAGCGTAAACTGCTTTTCGAGAAGCAGCAGCATGCATCCAAAAACTCTAAAATTGGGGGGAAGGGAGATGGGTCATGAAAGAATTCCACTCACATCATTCCCCTAAGCACCGCACCGTTCCCGGGGTGGCTGCTGGGGCCGGCATTGACCCACCTTATTCCGTTGTTGATGCCGCGCAGAATGATAAAACATCTGCTGCCGATTTCGGCCCATCAGCCCTAAGCCCTAAACCCCTAAAACCCCTAAACTGGCCCTAAACCCCGAAAACTATTGGATTAAACTGGTACCCTCGAGTGAAACGTAAATCGGAGCAACTGTCAGCAAGCCGAAAAGCTTCTCCGGCAAGGCTTGATATCTTAAACCAAGCTCCTACGAAAAAACATAAAGCCCAAAATCAGCCGAAACCCTAAATCCTAAATCCCTAAACCCTACACCCCTAAAACCAAAATCCCTAAAGCAAGGAGAGGACCATGCCTGGAGCTCGGCCGCAATCCAGTTTAAGTTTCAAATGGATCTGTACGGATTAATTAGGATTTAGGGCTTAAGGCCTTTGGGGATTAGGGTTTGCAGGGCTTCGGGGTGGAGGGTTCAGGGTTTAGGGGTGGAGTGTTTAGGGTTTAGAGCTTTAGGCTTTAGGGATTAGGGCATCGTTCAAAACTACTTCCGCATCAACAGTGAATTATGGCCGAGGCGGCTGACCTTCCGCAAGGTGCATCTGCAGTCACCTGTATGCGCCTACAGTGCGTCTAGTCTAAGCCTACATTGTGTTACTCTCTTTATACATGCATACATACATCCATCCAGGCATGCGTGCATCTATGCACGTATGTGCGTAATCTGGGTACAGATTCTGCAGACGCTGAGTCTCAGGAAGGATCCTTTGCGAAACCGCGATCCGTGCACCTCAACTCATCGCCGGCACAACCCTGTATCCTCCCAAACCCGAAAAAGCCAAATTCCAAACCCTAAAACACCAGCTACAAATACTGAGCTCTAAAACCGAAAAGACCGAACTACTAAACACCGAAATGCATAAGTACTATTGTTGAGCACCAGAAAACCAAATACTAAATCCACCCAAACCTGAATGTTAATGAGCCCCCAAGCCCCGAAACCCTGCGCCATCAAAACCTCCCTAAACCCAAACCCCTACTCCCTAACCCCTAAACCCCAACCCCTTAACCCTAAACCCTAACCCCTAAACCCTTAATCCCTTAACCCCAAACCCTAACCCCTAAACCCTCCACCAGAAAAGCAGAGCCCTCGACCGGCTTCCATAGCCTCAGGACGGAGGTTGAGGGGATTTCACGCCTCGTGACTCGGGTTCTAAGGGGGTTTGGTATTGAGGAGACAGGTTTGGGATTGAGGGATCTGGGCATTTCAGGCGCTTGGGATTGAAGGATTTGCTGGTGCGGAGCGCTTCCTTAGGGGCTGAAGGCTTGTCTTCAAAGGTGTGCGACAGTGCTTGGTAGCTATGTAGGATTTTAGGGCTCGCGTGCTGCATGATTTTGGACCTCAGCTGTTTACGCGCTGCCTTCAGGCCACTACATCAAGGATGCACTTGCAGGGCTGGCCGATTAAGGGATTGAGCCAGCAGGTTGGCTTTAGTATGCAAAAGGGGGCTACCGTACATCGGGCCTTACTTGTGATCGCCGTACTCTACATCTAATTTTCCGCAACCCATGACCGGATGAGATCAGGAATGCCAGTAACAAAGATTTTATTCAAGACAAGAACAAAGCCCCTCTTCACCAGAAACCTCGCAATAGCCGCGTTACTTAGCTCAAATCGGCGCCCAATAAATCGGACGTCGAAACCCGCAACCCTAATCCTGAAGCGCAGCTTGGGCGGACGCCGGGGTGAAGACTGAGTAGTTGCCCTCGGCGCTGTGGAAAGTCGTGGTGGTGCCGATGTGCGTAACCTGACAGATCTTTGGGTCAACGATGTTCAAGCGACGATAGCAACAGAAGGGAAGCAGCAGCAGGAGGAGTAGTAGTAGTAGTAGTACTACTACTACTACTAGTCAGAAGAAGAAGAGCAGCAGCAGCACCAGCAGCAGTACCCGTAGCAGTAGCAGATTAGAAGTAGGAGCAGTCGGAGCAGAAGCAGGAAAAGAGAAAGAGTGGCAGTAGCAGTCGTCGTGGTAGTAGTAGTAGTCGTAGTAGTAGTAGTAGCAGCAGCAGTAGTAGTAGCAGCAGCCGGCCATCGAATCACGTCCCCAGAAGCCATGATTTTGACAAGTTAAAACTGACAATCCCTACCAAACCCATCTCAAGCCTATCTCAAACCTATCTGAAGCTTATCTCAAAAATACCTATCTCAAACCTCTGGGACCAAGAACTGCACCCGACGGGGAGCAGCATTCTGATTTTCAAGCTTGCAGACAATTCATGGACCTTTGGTTGTGCGAGTGTGGAATAGCTCGCTGATCAATGCTCCATGAAGCAGCTTTCACACTCCGTGCCACCCAGCCAACTAACCGCAGGCCCTCCACAAATGACACACGCGCCTTCCTCCTCACTCTCTTCCTGATCCATTCTGTCCGGGGTCGTTTTCACGCCCACTGCAACCGCCAGGCTCCCTGAAAAGGAACGTGGCTGCGGAGGGAAGAACAGGTAGGAGAGAATCAACTGCCGCGCAACGTTGGGTAGACTCCCTGCCACTCTGACGCCCCTCCACCTGCTGATAACCATGCTCACGATGCATCCTAATGGCTCATCGGCTTCGTCATCCGCAAGTGAGAATCTATTGTAGTTTTGGAAAATAGGTGGCGAGCTTCCCACAGGCAACTCGAAGGAACTGCAGCCGTCCTGCCATGCTTGATGTATGTCTCCTGGATAACATTGGCCCTCATCCCAAGCTTGCTGAACTTCATCGGGAAGCTCAACTTCTTCCACCCGATCATAGACCTCACCAACATCAGCGATTGTAGTGTCGCGCCGGGGGTCAGAGAGATAGTCGCCATTCTCAATGGTCACCGGCATCCCGTTCTTATCCACCATGCAACCTCCTCTGGGCCAGAACACACTGGATAAGAACACAGGCCGTTCGTCGGTAGTCCAGAAGCGGAGTCGAAGGCAGCATTCTTGCTCGGTAACAAAGTCTCTGCGGAAGTTTCCGCCAACCATCTCAACGTACACCTCGACGACTTGACTCGACTCTCCAGCTCCAGGTGTTTCCTGAATCTCGATGGTGAATTTCTTTTTGGATGAATGGAAGATGCCGGTCTTTGGATGACGGCGCAGGTTGAAGCAAACCTGGAACACGGGTATTGTGTCGAACGCTCGTTCCGGTTGAAATCCCAAGGCGTGTTCAGACATCATCTGCTCCACCGCCTCATCTGGGTTGCTCACGAAAGAATCCTCGGAATCAAAAGCCCTCATCTCCAGCTCCAGCTCTTGCTCTCCTTCCAGCATCTGGTTAAAGCGCCGTGCGAGTGCATCCAGCTTCTGGCGCATGGCCTCTGGCGGAATCACTGCCATCATTGAAGTGGTTGCAAGCAAAAGCCCTACGGATTGTGCATGTCGCTAGACACTCTTAACTTACTAATTCCGTCGTTCATGGTGGCATATCGTGGCAGTTGCTGTGGCGATCTGCTGCTCCCATGCTTAAAGGCCTGCACCCTATGTGCATATGAACAGCATGGATCCCCGGCTCAAATGTCCAGTCTGATGCCGGAAGCTGACTAACACAGGGGCCTCAATAATTAGAATAGGGTTTTGGGGGGTATATTATACTACCATCATAATAAGTAACCCCCACAATAGTATTGGTAATTGTTTAGGCCCCTATATTCGAGCACTGTGATACACTTGCCTTTATGGAAAATCTACAAAAACCATTGTTTTGACATGCTTATTTCTCGAGGCTGATGAGGCTGAGGACAGATTCACGACATGACTTCCACCCCAAAAGACGAATAACCAATCACTCGAAAGAATATATATATATATACACATTATTTATACATTAGTCTTTATATATATATATATCATACACGGTATTATTACCAATTTTAGATAACTATAATATATACCTATATATACATATGTATATATATAACTATAGTTGCATACTTATATACAATTGTTTATGCAAATTTATATATAACTATGTAAGTGGTTATCTGTAACGACATAAACAAGTGTATGTATTTATATACAACTATATTGTAAATAGGTATATGTATGTATATATATAAATAATATATAAACAGTTGCAAATACAAGCTGCACATGTATAAACATGCCCATCACCGATGACAACATATTTCCAGTATTGAAAATCCTCCAACTTTCGGAGGCCTCAAAAGGTGGGATGAAGGTAGGTAGGATGAAGGATCCCTTATATAAGGACTAATATTTGTGAATATCACACCAACCTTCATCCAAGCTTTGGAGCCCTTTGAAACTCATCGGGCCTTGCCGGTACTTCTCGCCGGCAGCGTCTGGGTCTGCCCGGGCACATCGATTGCTGAGGTTGGAGTTCACCGTTCTTCGGGAGTTTAGGGTTTAGGGTCAACAAATAGAAGGATTAACTATAGTATGATCTCCGTCGAACCCTCTTGAAAAGAATCTGCGCAGCCTGAAAACTTAGTCCGGAGGCGTGGAGGCAGCTCACAGCCCCAGGCGAGCCGCTATGTGATTTCTGAGGAACGTGCAAACTGCGGTAGGGACGTGGGATTTAGATAGTTCGGTCTCGGCCGTTTGCTCCTGAGAGGCTGTCTACTTCTTTGTCTAGTGGCACCGCGAAGACAAAATCTGCACCCAAACCGTAAACAAGGACTCTTCCGAGATTCTTACACGCACTTCAGAAGTCGTCTTGAAAAACACACTCGAATGGTCAAATGAAGGGCTCTGCGCAGAAGAAGCAGCGGCGAATTTTAAACAACGCACACGTCTCGTGGTGCTTGCCGTGGATGCCCTGCTGCAGTGGCAGAGCTCCAGCTTGCCGACGGAAATGCCTCGCACTAGCAGAGCCTTGAAGGGGAGTAGCTTTAGGGTTTAGGGTTTAGGGTGCAGTGAGATATGTCAGCAATGAAACTCGCAACACAAAGCGACATGCTATAAAGTTCAACATCGTAGACTGCCCGACAAAGATGCTAGCTGCCTGCAAGAACACCAACAGCAACATAGCACTGCAATAAAACAGATAATACACAGGGTGCCAAGCGCCATCACCAGAAACGTCGATCATCGTGATAGCATTCTGGCTAGCCTGGCTATGCGACAGCATATTCATGCATACTCTCTTGAACTCTTTTGTGCATCCAGGAATAGCCCATCAAAGTTGGGGGTTTATAGTGGTGAAAGGATTCAAACCGTTTCCGCCTTGGACTCAGACGGATTGGGGTGCCATGCCTGTCTGTCTGCGTAAGGCTCAGGGTCGAGCACTCGCCACGGGAATCAGTTGCGGCTGGGCATCGTCGGAAGATCATGTGCGAAACCGAAACCGTCAAACGTTCAAGCCCGGACGCCAATCACCCCCGCCTGAAAGCATCGCGACAGCAAAAACCTGCATCATCCGTCCGCCGGCAAGAACATCATGCGCCAGACTCAAAGTCGCAAGTCTTACTCAGCTTCATGCATCTTACGGATCAACAAAAGGTACTGGGGACCTCTATAATCTACGTTAAGGTCTTACGGTTGGCCTCATATTTCCCTTATGACACCTTCAAATGAACCTCAAGTAACTCAGCGCCCGACAGCGCAACACCAGAACCTACGTGTTCTTCTCGAGTGGAATACGGACTTCTTGTTCAACAAATCCTGTGGGTCATAGTATAAACTGCGTGGACGCCTGGACTCGCAAGGTTCTTACTGTACTGTATACAAACTATAGAGTCACCAACTCTTCAGGCCCATCATTCGCCGATTAGTTGCCCAGCCCACTGCGGTGTCCAAAAAACTAAAACTCTCGGCACCTTGATCTCTGACATCAGCGAGTCTTTGGGGGGCTCGCACCCGCTAGTCAGCGCTACCGTAAATAAATAAGGCGCCCTCTTGACGTCCCATCTGTTGCTGACTCCTTCAACCCTGCGTCAGGGAGTAAGTTTCCCATGTTACCACCACTGCTGCTACTACTACTACTACTACTACTTCTACTACTACTATTACTACTATTACTACTATTACTACTATTACTACTATTACTACTATTACTACTATTACTACTATTACTACTATTACTACTATTACTACTACTACTACTACTACTACTACTANTACTACTATTACTACTATTACTACTATTACTACTATTACTACTATTACTACTATTACTACTATTACTACTATTACTACTATTACTACTACTACTACTACTACTACTACTACTACTACTACTGCTATGACTGCTACTACTGCAGCCACCGCCACAGCTGCTGCTACTGCTAGAGCTTCCAGGGGACCTTCAACTCAAGGATTCTATGGCTTTTCACTGCGGCACGGTTATTGTCATGAGTATCAATACGCACAACCTTGTGATGGTAACGCGATCGTGTCTCCAAACCTCCTTGCTGGCAAGTTGCTCACAAACACAAGCTGTGGATGGCACAACCTTTTTGCAAGCTTGCGATGGTAACGTAATCGTGTCCCCAAACCTTTTCGATGTGGTAAGTTGTTCACAGCCACAAGCTTGCGCTGGTAACACAATCGTGTCCCCAAACCTCCTCGCTGATAAACACAAGCTGGCGATGGCAACGTAATCGTGTCCCCCAACCTCTTTCTCGGCAAGTTGCTCACAGCCACAAGCTTGCGATGGTAACGTACTCGTGTCCCCAAACGTTTTCGTTGTGGTAGAATCTTACAACCACAAGCTTGCGATGGTAACGCAAGCGTGTCCCCAAACCTTTTGGCTTGTCAGCTGTTCACAACCACAAGCTTGCGATGGTAACGTAACCGTGTCCTGAAACTTTTTCGCTGGTAAAATGTTCACAGCCACTTACGATGTTCGCGTAACCAAGCTTGCGGCGTTAACGTAATCGTGTCCCCAAACCCTTTCGCTGGTAAGTTGTTCACAGTCACAAGCCGGGGATGGTAACTTAATCGTGTTCTCCAACCTTTTTGCTGGTAAGTTGCTCACAGCCAGAATCTTGCGATTGTAACGTAGTCGTGTCCCCAGCCCTCTTCGCTGGAAACACGCTCCTAGCCACAGGCTTGCGACGGTAACGTAATCGTGTCCCCAAACCCCGGTAAGCTGCTCACAGCCACAAGCTTGGGTGGTAACGTAATCGTGTCCCCAAACCTCTTCGTTGGTTACATGCTCCCAGCCACAAGCCTACGATGGTAACGTAATCGTGTCCTCAAACCTCCTCGCCCGTAAGTTGCTCACAGCCACAAGCTTGCGATGGTAACATAACCCCACCTCTTTCCTGGTAAGTTGCTCACAGCCACAAGCTTGCGACGGTAGCGTATTCGTGTCCCCAAACTTTTTAGGTTGCTCACAGGAATGATATTGTTTCTGAAGGTTCCAAAGTGCTGGAAAGCACACACACCAAAACTTGACAGCCTTTATCTAGACCTGAAGCTCTCTCTATTGGTCAATAACATAGAGGCCCAAGCACTGCGACGAGAGCTTTGGGAGCTATTTGTCTTCCTACTACTCCAGAACCCTACGGGCTTGGATGTGGGTAGTTCTCTGCATTAGGGTCCCCTTTTAGGCCCCCAAAATAGTACGGCACCCTTATAACGAAGGAAAAAGAGACCCTAATTTAGAGACCTACCCATGTGCAACACACCTTTCGATCAAGGAGCCGCACTTTGTGGAACAGGTGTGCGTCGGCCCTCTACTGGTGGTCTGATCGGCTGGGAAGACACTTCAAACGTAATATCGAGGCCTTACAGGTTTTAAAGGAGGAGCGACATCGCTGCAGCTAACTAGGATGCCACTTTACTTAAGCCTTTCACAATACATTGCACCCTGAAATGAAGCCCCGAACTCCAAGTTCTAAACACCTAAAAACCTGAAACTCTCAAGCTCTAAAGCTGAAGACCTAGCACCCTGAGGAACCCCAAGGAATAATGTCCGTAATTACCCAGGCTTCTACATTTCCTAAACCCTAAGCTTTGGGGCTTGTTGGCTTTTGGTTTACCGTCCAACCGCCCAGACGGAAGAGCCACCGTAGGACCAATTAAGCAGTCAGCGTTGGCGAATTCGGCGAATTCGAGCGGCTGTCGTCTGGCTTTGAGTTCACTTTACCAGCTACTAGGACCTTAGGCTTGAGGGCTTAGCGGTTTAGGGTTTACTTCACTTTTCCAGCTACCAGGAAGAAACATTCACCTTAAGTGTGCTGGCATGATAGCAGGGTTCAGTTCAAAAACTGCAGCCCTAAACCCGGGTAACCCGCGTACCTAAGCTGAAAGCTCCATGGCCCAACGCTCAAGCCTATGACCTCAATCATTGCGCTCAGTCGCCCTAAAACCTTTGTCAAGTATCACCTTAAACGCTAAATTCTCCAATCACTGCGCTAGCACTACTGCAGGGCTTCCGTCCTTTGCTATGCTAGGGTGTAGGATCGCACCCGCAAAAAAGGCGGTTCTGTTTCTGGTAGAGTCTCGGCAGTAGAATTCAAGAAATGCCAAAGGGAGCTTTGAGCCACGGATCCTCCCGTGCTGTTCCCTGCGATCTACGAAGATGAGAAGGCATCTACAATCAGGTTTCTGGGGTTTCATGCAGGTTTGAGACTGTTCTGTGGGCCTTGGGAGACAAGCCCTGCCCCAGAAGCCCAGATACGTCTATGGAGTAGGTTAGAGTCCATATCTAAGCATAGTATAACAGATAAGATTGTTTTTACAATGGGAGAATGACTAAACCCTAAACCCTATAACCGGTCTTCCATGGCTTCGTGCATAGCACCCTAAGCCCTGAGCCTATAAACCCTAAGACCCAAAACCGGAACATGCCCGAACATCCTAAATAATAGGGTTCCTTTAAAGGGCTCCTTGAAAGGGTTCTATAAGGGATCCATAATAGCATTCCAGACTGAAAGGCCCTAAAACGCTGCCAAATCTCTCTCCGACAGCCCTCGATCTTGCGTCCGCAGTGCGTTCGCTTGGCCTCGAGCGCTTTCATGGAGTTGTAAGGGCATGAAATGGTTTATAGTATAATAGGGATTTAAAGGGTGCAGGGGTTTGTAGGGTATTTTCGGGCTTTGTGATGGGGCTAATAGGGTCTTTAAGCTTCTGAGGGTCTTATAGGGTTTTGCAAGCGTTATGCAGGGCTTTTTGGAAGCGTTTCAAGTTCCAAGCGGGATGTATGGTTGTACGAGGCTTATATGATGTCTTACAAGGATTGTAGAACACTAGGCACTTGGCACTGCTGTAGGTTGACATATGAGGGGCAATAGGACTTTGATGTACTTTGCCCTTCGGGCAAATAGGTTCGGGTTTCGAACAAGGAGATGTGATAGGGGCTGATAGGAGCTAGACGAAAAGGATGGATGTGCAGCCTGAGGGCCTTCTGGCCAACCCTGACCCCAAACCCTGTGCCACGTGTTACTGCTGAGAGGATCCGGCGCCCGGCAAGCTGTCGCCATATGTGAACAGTGGGTAGTAGCTGAAGTTGCGCGGCCAGGTTAGTAGGCAAAGCGCCAAGTGAGCCGATGCCAAAGGCGGTGCTAAAGATGGATACCTTCCCGCTTCCCTAACCAGAAGCTGCACAGGTTGAGCGACCAAGGCATGTAAGAAAGCTGCTGCTCCGAAGATGATCACGAGCTGTTGTGTCGCAAACAGGTTTCCCTCTACGACGTCTTTCACGCTGGCCCACGCAGAAGTAAACTCCGGCGCATGCTTCTCAAAGAACACCAACATCCAGTGGTGCGAGACAATGACGCAAAAGTTCAAATTTGCAAGGTAGCTGACCCAAACCGCTGCTGCCGCCGGCAGCTGTATGTCGAGGAATGTGAACACTACCAGGGCGAACTGAAAGGGCAATCCCGCAACCATGTAGGGCAAGTGGCGCCGGCAGTGCTGCTTCCCGAAGCCAAAAAATTCCCAGGCGGGATGGTCCTCAACGACTGCGCTCAGCGCGAGGGCCCCGCCGATTGCAGCGATGACCAAAGGCGTCCACCTTTGTCGGAGAGATCCTTTTGTCCCGAGAATTCGCTCGAGGGCTCGGCAGGCACAGTGGGTCAACATGGCAGAGGGTAGCCGACAGTATCGGAGCGATTGATAGTGGTCCGAGGAAACGCACAAATGAGGCTGATGGTCTACATCAACGCACATCCAAGCGAAATAGGCCACTGTGCCAGCTGGAACCACATGCGGCAACACAGACTCGATTGCAATGGCCGCTCCGACAAACCACACGATCGAGTACTCCAAACAGACAAACCATGTCGACGTCGGCCAAGCTGGGTTTGGAAAGTCATCAGCCGGGAACACTGGCCACACAGCGCCTGAGTCAAAGTTGTTACTCTCTGCTGTCGCAAAGTTTCGCATCGTTGCTGCCCCAAGCATCCATTCCAGCCAACCTTTGAAAGTGGCGTGTGGCTGCTCCTCAAAGAACAGCTTCTGTCCACAATACCAGGGAGATGCAGGACGAACAAACAAGCTCGCCACATGTGTAACTGCAATTTGGGTGCTTGCTTGGACTGCTACTTTGCGAACAATTCTCATCGCAAACGATTGCAATGTCAAGCTGTGCATGGACATCAAGCGGACCGTCAATACCACGAACACGTCCTCCAACCGTGCAATGTCTGCACCTGTCGTGTGGCATATAGGCCACTTGAAGGGAAACGGTTGCCTTCTGTGGGTATCAACCACGATCCATGTCGCGAGCAGTCTCAAGACGTCAACGGCCACATTGGGAGTCTTTTCTTTGGATGCCGATGCGCTGCTAGTGTGCCGCCAGAAGCGACAGTACAGAAAGGGAGCCAAAGACAAGGCGCAAACAGTGCCGCACATTGCTAGAACACCAGGTGTCCGTGGTGGCGAGACGCATGCGTCACCCCCTCGGACTCGCTGAAAGGAGGCACCTCCAAGAATNAAGGGAGCCAAAGACAAGGCGCAAACAGTGCCGCACATTGCTAGAACACCAGGTGTCCGTGGTGGCGAGACGCATGCGTCACCCCCTCGGACTCGCTGAAAGGAGGCACCTCCAAGAATAAGCGCTGGCCCACGGATGCTTCTGTCCGCCACGATTGGAATGACCGTCACTGCAGCCTCGCCGATGCTGCAAGTAACCGGCAGCGTCAGCACATAAGCGCCCTCGAAACGATGATGCTGCATAGAATACCAGTCCAGCTTGACCATGTACAGCTGGCACTCTGCGTCACCCCAACATGCCACAGCTTCGTCAATCCGAGTGCGGAACTTTATCACCCCATTGATGTTCTTTATTGGAGGGGGAAAGATGTCTTTGCCGCTCCACATCTGCAGGAGCTGGAATCTGGAGTCGTACAGAAAGCTCTTCAAACAGGGGCTTTCAACGTCAGCATGACTGACGCCGCCAAGCTTAGCTCGAGGCATGGTACTACCACCTTCTCTAAACTGCTGTTTTGCTGGTTCGGTCATGTACAGCGTGCCACTCATCTCGAAAAAGTCGGACGTCGGGGAGCCTTTGACATCGTCGACATGTATCCAGTCTTGCAGATCTGGCAGGTCCAAGCAGCATTTTAAGTATGTGTANGTCATGTACAGCGTGCCACTCATCTCGAAAAAGTCGGACGTCGGGGAGCCTTTGACATCGTCGACATGTATCCAGTCTTGCAGATCTGGCAGGTCCAAGCAGCATTTTAAGTATGTGTATGGTCCGTCGCTGTCAAAGCACCCTCCATCGGAGATGAGAATTTTGAAGCCGTCATCAGCAGATTCACAGCACTGTCCATATGTGAACGAGTAGCCCTCTTCAAAACAAGGACTTCTGCGGTCTTGTGCTATATGGGGTTGGACATGGTCCGTTGCAGAAATGGATGATGCTTGCACCCCCGGACAGCACCGTTCGAAAGTGAACTCGTTGGTGAAACAACTGCTATTTCCAAACGTACAGCAGAGATCTCTCACATCATCAGGCACCCCAAACCAGCAGGGATCAGCGTTGCCATAGCACGTCGACAGCTGCCATGCCAGCGAAAGGCTCCTCGCTGACATGCGAGATCGAAGCATCAACCTTTCGACGCTCTGCAATGCTCCGGCTACGCTTGACACACACAGCACAGGAGCACCCTGGTTCTTAATGGGGTTCTTAACATATGGGTGGTTGTCAATATTAGGGTCCCTTTTTGGGTCCTTATTATAATACGGCACCTAATATTTAGGGTACCCAAAAAGGGACCATAATTTTGACAACCACCCATATAGATCTTGCCTTGAGTTCGTAGACCCCAAGACCCCCACTCGACTCACAACATATGCCCAACTAGCAGAGACATGACCTAAACCCAAAGCCCTAAACATCCCTAATCCCCGAACATCCCGAAAACCTATAAACCATACTAAGCAAGCGTTTGCTTTTGCCCTCTCGGTGTCCAAGTGACGGACCAAAGGGCTACAGGTGACACTTCAGAACTACAGGGGTTCGGGACCAGAACTGCCGGGCCCGTTGACAGAGTCCTTATGGCCGACCGTTGATTGTGGGTATTTGGGGTATATTAGAGGGTAGTTGGGGGGTCTAGGGATAAGGTTCAGGATTTAAGGCTTTAGGTCTTTAGGGTTTAGGTCTTAAGGTGTTAGTGTTAAGGATCGTTGGGGTGTTAGGGTTACGGGCTTTTGGGATGTAGGGCCTTGGGAGATTGCGAGATTTAGGGGTCGAGTACACCACTAGGATGGCAACCTCCATCCGGACACGCTGGCACTATACTAGGGTCCACTTTAAAGGGTATTATGGGGTTCTATAATAGGATCCCCTTTCAAGATCCGAACGGTACCTATAGTCTCGTTTGTACTTCCTTTTTTGGGTTACCTCGTAGGATCCTAATATTTATCCAAAGAAAGGAACTACAATGGAGACTATAGGTATACTCTTGACCACGTGCGCCCTGAACGCGGGTTTTCGAGACGCTCTCGGGGTCCCAAATGAAGGAAAGATGGCGGGCTCGGAAGGTTTACTCTAAGGGGCCTTAACAATCAGAAGAGGGCTCCCTGAAAGGGTCCTGTAACAGGGGTCTATACGGGTTACTATGAGGGCTCTATGATTTAATTTGCATAGGGTTTTGGGGTATATTATACTATAGACTATAATTTATAAGGAGCCCCAGCATAGTATAGGTAATGATTAAGGTCCTATATTCGGGTCTAACGTTCGGCGAATGAAGCTCGAGTCCATGTAATCAGAAGCCCTGCAACTGGGGTCTCAATCTCTGCGCTACAAGAGTTTAGGGCTTCTCTACCGGTTTTGTAGGCATTTTTTCCTCCAAACCGCGAACAATACACAAGTCGTCATTAAAGCCGAAAACACTGTCCGTCTCTGGCTGAGGATCATTGAAACTTAGTATGCGGATTTTTCAATTGTCTCAGACGGGTTCCTGTGGTTTTGCTTGAGGTTCACCTATGGGGCCTTCAAATGCTTTGCAGAACCCTGGGAAAAACACAATCTGCAAACAGAATTGCGAGGCCCTACATATGTTTTCGTACGGCGACGTATGTTTACAGACCGGAATCTGACTCCACAAAGCCAAGCATCAGGGGACCCAAATCCAAGAGTCTTGAATGAATCAGCCGTGGAACCCCATGAGTGATCCTTTCAAAGCCACATGACAGCACTGATAGCCGACTAGCTAAGTCCCTTGTTCCTTTGAGTAGCGCAGCAAGAAGCCTGCGCAGCTCTGACGATGGCTCGCTGGCTCTAGGGCTTTTAAAGGGTTTCGAGGTTCAAGTTTTCTTATGAGCTGCAAGACTCAAGGTTCGTCGTTTTGGGTTTTGGAGCTGAAGGTCAATGTCATACTGCCTGAGGGTTGGCATGACAGAGCTTAACAGGCGGGAATTTTGCTTGCAGAACCCTCTCCCAAGTTGGGCATGGGCCCATGGCTTGTATAGAGGCTTCCGCGCTGTTTGTGCACCTGGCTACATCACTGCGCAGAAGATCCGACACCCGGAAGCTTGTCACCATACGTGAACAGCGGGTAATGACTGAAGTTGTGTGGCCAGGTCAGCAAGCAAAGCGCCAGATGAGCAAACGCGATTGGCGGCGCAAGAGATGGATACCGTGCGACTTCTCTAACCAGCAGCTGCACAGGCTTCGCTACCAAGGCATGTAACAGAGCTGCCACACCGAAGATGACGAAGAGTTGTTGCATCGCGAAAAGGTTTCCCTCTGCTTCCTCTCTCACGCTTGCCCAAGCAGAAATAAACTCGGGTGCATGCTTCTCGAAGAACATCAAGATCCAAAGATGGGAAGCCATGATGCAAAAGTTCAAATTTGCAAGGTAGCTGACCCAAACCGCTGCTGCCGCCGGCAGCTGTATGTCGAGAAATGTGAACACTACCAGGGCGAACTGAAATGGCAATCCCGCAACCATGTAGGGCAAGTGGCGCCGGCAGTGCTGCTTCCCGAAGCCGAAAAGTTCCCAGGCAGGATGGTCCTCAACGACTGCACTCAGCGCGAGGGCCCCGCCGATAGCAGCGATGACCAAAGGCGTCCACCTCTGTCGGAGAGATCCCATTGTCTCGAGAATTCGCGCAAGGGCTCGGCAGGCACAGTGGGTCAACATGGCAGAGGGTAGCCGACAGTACCGGAGCGAATGATAGTAGTCACCGGAAACGCACATCTGAGGCTGATGGTCTACATCAACGCACATCCACATAACATAGGCCACGGTGCCGGCTGGAACTATGTGTGGCAGCACAGACTGGATTGCAATGGCAGCTCCAACATACCACAAAATCGAGTACTCCACGCAAACAAACCATGTCGATGTTGGCCACGTTTGGTTTGGAAAATCGTCGGCTGGGTATGCTGGCCACACCATTCCTGAATCAAAGTTGTTACTGTCTGGTATGGCAAAGTCTCGCATCGTTGCCGCCCCCAGCATCCATTCCAACCAACCCGCCAAAGAGCCCGCTGGCTGTTCATTCTCAAAGAACAGCTTCTGACCACAGTACCACGGGGATGCAGGACGAATGAACAAACTTACCAGATGTGCAAATGCTATTTGCGTGCCTGCCTGGACCGCTACTTTCCGCAAGACTTTCCTCGCAAACGACTGCAACGTCAAGCTGTGAATAGTCACCAAGCGGACCGTCAGCACCACGAACACGTCTTCCAACCTTGCAACGTCTGTGCCGGTCATGTCGCATATAGGCCACTTGAAGGGAAACGGTTGTCTTCTGTGGGTATCAACCACGATCCATGCTGCGAGCAGTCTCAAGATGTCAACGGCCATGTTGGGAGTCTTTTCTTTGGATGCCGAGGCGCTGCTAGTGTGCCGCCAGAAGCGACAGTACAGGAAGGGAGCCAAAGACAAGGCGCAAACAGTGCCGCACATTGCTAGAACACCAGGTGTCCGTGGTGGCGAGACGCATGCGTCACCCCCTCGGACTCGCTGAAAGGAGGCACCTCCAAGAAT
>BGNK01000367.1:188453-230933 GCA_003297005.1 Symbiodinium sp. clade A Y106 | reverse complement strand
GTCATGTACAGCGTGCCACTCATCTCGAAAAAGTCGGACGTCGGGGAGCCTTTGACATCGTCGACATGTATCCAGTCTTGCAGATCTGGCAGGTCCAAGCAGCATTTTAAGTATGTGTACGGTCCGTCGCTGTCAAAGCACCCTCCATCGGAGATGAGAATTTTGAAGCCGTCATCAGCAGATTCGCAGCACTGTCCATATGTGAACGAGTAGCCCTCTTCAAAACACGGACTTCTGCGGTCATGTGCTACATCGGGCGGGACATGCTCCGTTGTAGAAATGGATGATGCTTGCACCCCCGGACAGCACCGTTCGACAGTGAACTCGTTGGTGAAACAACTGCTATTTCCAAACGTACAGCAGAGATCTCTCACATCATCAGGCACCCCAAACCAGCAGGGATCAGCGTTGCCATGGCATGTCCATGGCTGCCATGCAAAGAAGGCAGCAAGCGGAAGGCTCGCCGCTGACATGCGAGATCCCAGCAAAGCCCATGCAACACTCCCACACTGCCTAGCCGGCCAGGCTTGAAGCACACAGCACAGGATTCTATCAAGCAGCTTCATGTCACGTTGGAACTTGATGATGGAGCACCAAGTTCTTTCCAGGCTTCACAATTTTATGGACCTTGACCTGAAATGAAGGTTTTAAAAAAGCCTAAGGGGATCTTCAATTGGCTCCTGCATCATACCCGCGCAAAGCTTGGAATTCGCCGACCCGCAGTGCGCCAACCGCAACCGGAACCATGTGATTGTCAGAGCCTGAACTGCACCAGCAGCTAGCATCGAGGTCATTGCAGAAGCTCATCGGTTTTCAGTGCAAAAACCGAATCCACAGAAGCAATCAGCCGAACCAATGCCAACAGCCCTACCCCCAAACACAGCCGAACTCGAAGCAAAAGAGCAATGCAGGATCTAAGGCTTGAGTTGCCAAGCTTCAAATCCAAACTTCCACCCCTACNCCCCCCCCGACACTCCAGGGACTCGAACAAAGGCATCAGCCGCCACCTCGTGTGGCCTTGCGGTTTGAAGTTTTGGGGGTTTGCCTGAACGGTCCAATAGGCCCGCTGTATTAGGGTTTACAGTAAAGGATATAGTTTCAGCTAGGATGTTTTCGCGGAAATGGTGCCCCTGCGGAAAGAGAGCCTGATTTGAAACTAGGGTCTAGGGTCTATCGAAACATAAATGCACTAGGTTTCGCACCGAAAGACGCCCGCAAGTACACAATCACCAGCATGCCGAAGGAGCCCCAGCCTCTCTTACATGAGGCCTGTCGCACATTTGGGCTGTTGCAGGGTGCAGTCAGTCTCGTTCATCCCTCGAAGCCCTCGTAATCTCAGTCCAATCCGCGTGTGCCCTCACAAACAACGTGTATACACGAGATAAACCTCACAAAACCTAGCGCCCCCAACACAACGTTGGACACGATTTCTTCTTCCGGGCGTGCAGTTTGCTGGCAAGGTACCCTCTCACCTCCCTCAAGCACTGAACCCTCAAGCCCAAACCCCTCCTCCAACCTCAGACCCCCAAATCTGAAATCTAGACTCCAAACCCGAGTCTCCCAACCCACCAAAGCCCTGAACCCTCCTAAACCTCCCTGAGCCTCCCTCTACCCTAAACCCTCCTAAACCCTAAACCGTAGCCGCTAAACCTCCCCAACCCCCGAACCTCCAAACCCCTAACCCCCTGCACCTCCCTAGACCCACTAACCCCCAAACCGTGCTAACCCACTTGCATAGGGGCTGAATACCTTAGCCCCCCAAAAAGGTAACATTTTCAATCATGGTGGGGTTATGTAAACCTTAGAAGGTTAAAGGCTACCCCTAAACCCCTTATAGTACCCTGAGAATACCCTGTAGTACTCCTATAGATCCCTTCAAGGAACGGGCTACTCAGTTACTAAGACCCCCTTACAGAGACCGCACAGATCCCATAAAGGAACCCTTTATAGTACCCTGTGGACCCCTTAAAGGTTACCTACTCAGCTACTAAGAGAAGCCTAAACCCTTCTAGAATCCCGATAATGTCCGAATACTACCCTTATAGATCCCTTAAACAGCTTACCGAATCAGCTACGAAGAGAAGCTCGCCGCTTGCCGTCCCAGTGACCCCTCTCGCCTCCAAGCTCCGGGACACAGAGCTGCAGGTTGCTTGGCCTCCGGGTTTGGGGTTTGGGGTTTAGGGGTTTAGGGGGTTAGGGTTTAGGGTTCAGGGGTTTAGGGGTTTAGGGGTTTAGGGTTTAGGGGTTTAGGGTTTAAGGTTTAGAGGTNAGGCTGAGGATATGGGGCTTCTGGGCTTCAGGGTTTGGTGCAGGAAGATACAGGTGTTAGCGGTAGTAGGGTTAAGGCCTTAGGGCATGGGTTTAGGGGCTTAGCGGTTTAGGACCTCCGGGTTTCAGGGGGGGGGTTTAGGGGCTTAGGGGCTCAGGGGTTTGGGGTTTAGGGTCTTAGGGATTAGGGTAAGCTCCAACGCCAAGGGTATCATGTCTTCTGAAGTAGGGGCGCAACACTTAAAAGAGTGCTCCTTAAAGGGCTCTAGTTGTAAGGGTTTCGCTTGGTCTGAGCATAGGGCTTCAGCATCCTAAATAGGGGCCTTAATGAGGGAGAATAGGGCTCCTTTGATTTAGGGACCCGAATTAGAAGTTAAGGGGTCCGAGTGCAAATCTTCAGGATTTCATAGAGGGGCCTTAGTAAGCAGAATAGGGCTCCTTTACGCATTGTCACTAGAGGGGGTTTTCGTAGTGGCCTGAACAATTAGAATACTGATTTCCATATTAATATGAGAGAAGGTTCCTTGAGCGGGTTTTCTGGAGGGTTTCATAGGGTCTTAGAGTGAACTTAATAATCAGAACATGGTTCTTGGTGTCCATTCTTGTATATGTTGAATGATGGAACCAAGAAATACATAATACTACTACTTATCCAGCCTTCCATCTTGCAGGTTTCGAGCTTCGGCATTTCGAGCATTTCTTCTGTTTTCCGGGTCTAGTAGGTTGGGGATTTAGAGTGCAAGGAAGAAACATCCCCAATCCGGCTAGTGCGATGATGGGAGGCACTGGATTTAACGTTGACGCAGGTACGAATGCAAGCCCCAACGTCTAAAAAGTTGGGACTTGCAGCTGGAGGTCTTATTACGAGCATGTAGCAGTTGCTCCGTGTCTTGGGCTTTCGCATCTCATTTCACCCTGAAGCCGAAACAACAGACCCTAAATCCCTAAATCCTAACAGCCCGAACCCCTAAACTCTCAAACTCTGGCATCGGAATCCCAGTACCCTTCTACACCCAGTGCACACTCACTGCGCTTGTCCTGTTTTGGCGGTGCTGGGGCTGCCGAGTTGGGAGATTGCGGGTTTCCAGCCAGCTGGAGTAAGCGTTTGAGGTTAGGGTTTAGGGTTTAGGGCTTTAGGGTTTAGGGTGTCGGGTAATGGTAAACCACGCCGAATCAATCAGCCATAGGCAACGGAACGGGAATATCAATCTGCGGTCTGTGGTCTAAATACTGATGTAACCATTCCTGATGGATCATCATGGAAGAAGAAACCCCTAAAGCCCATCTTACTTACTAAGGTTCCTACAGTAAACTGCATGTTTGTCTGTACGGCCCGGCCTTTACCCCGAAGCTTCGCGATCTGTTCTTTGAGCACCTGCCATTCAAGAATAGCAACATCTGTGCTGTGATGATATAATACTATGTAAGGTCCGTGTATCGGGGTCTAATAGTAATGAAGGATCCTATGGGTTTCTCCTTTCCTGAAACTCTTCGGGCTTACCTGCACCTGACTACATCTGACAAGTTAAGGAACTGTAAGGACATTGCCCGACACCAATCCGTAAGCCTCAGAGCCCGGACCCTGGAACTCTACACCCTGAGCTCTTTGAACCCGATACACCCCAAAGCCTACCCATCGGCCCCAAAGTAGATTCCTTTTTGGGATTACCTTATGAGCCCCAAAAAGGAACTACTTTGGGGCCTATGGGTACACCTAAAACCCTACAGTGAGCCGCACTCCCAAAAGCCCTACACGGCCCCACACATCCCCAACTCTCAGCCCGAAATCCGAAGAATTCGATCGATCTCCACTGTAATCCCCATGTCGGTGGGTCGTGGAACAGCGCCTGGTTGTTGATGATTTTTGCTGGGTCTTATAGGGTATGGGGGTTTAGGTTTAGGGTTTGGGGTTGCTATCTGACCAGCTCAACAGAAGGCAAGCAAGGACACGATTCTCAGTTCATGCATTGCTAGCTGTTCTTGCTGGCATCATGGTAGTCTCTGTTGCTGCTTTTGCTTGTTGTTGCTGCTGTTGATGATATTGTTGCTAACAAACATGTCCGAAACGCATGCACGCTTGCATACCTAGCCCGAAGCTCATGCATTCATTGACACGGCTGTTTGCGAGACCTATCATTCCGAAGTTGGACACGGGCCCCGGGCTCGTAGGTGGCTTCCACTGCATGGTACTGTTGATGGACAAAATCCTGCATGACCTTAAGGACTCTAAACTATGGGAATTATCGTATATTCCTTATAATGGGTAATGCAGGATTTTGTCCATCAACAGTATGGTCACAATACCCTTGATCTCTTCACCCAACCTCAGGACCGCTCTTCGGACCGGGCCCTTGTCGCGGGGGCTCTGATGTTGTGCCGCCTCAGGTCACTGTGGAGCAGATCCGGCACCCGGCAGCTTGTCCCCATATATGAACAGCGGGTAATGACTGAAGTTGCGTGGCCAAGTCAGCAGGCAAAGTGCTAGATGAGCAAACGCGAATGGCGGCGCTAAAGAGTGATACTTTGCCACTTCTCTAACCAGCAGCTGCACAGGCTTCGCCACCAAGGCGTGTAACAGAGCTGCCACGCCATAGATGACGATGAGCTGATGCATCGCGAACAGGCTTCCTTCCGCATCGTTTCTCACCATGGACCACGCAGTTATAAACTCGGGTGCATGCTTGTCGAAGAACATCAAGATCCAGAGATGAGACGCCATGATGCAAAAGTTCAAATTTGCAAGGTAGCTGACCCAAACCGCTGCTGCCACCGGCAGCTGTATGTCGAGAAATGTGAAAATCAGCAGGGAGAATTGAAAGGGCAATCCCGCAACCATGTAGGGCAAGTGCTGCCTACAGTGAGCCTCCCCGAAGCCGAAAGTCTCCCACTGAGAATGGCCCTCGATAGGTGTGCTCAGCGCGAGGGCCCCGCCGATTGCAGCGATGACCAAAGGCGTCCACCTTTGTCGGAGAGATCCCATTGGCCCGAGAATTCGCGCAAGGGCTCGGCAGGCACAGTGGGTCAACATGGCAGAGGGTAGCCGACAGTACCGGAGCGAATGATAATAGTCCCTACAACAGACTTGGGGCTGACGGTCTAAGTCCGTGAACATCCAGGCAATATAGGCCACCGTGCCAGCTGGAACTATGTGTGGCAGCACAGACTCGATTGCAATGGCAGCTCCGATAAACCACAAAATCGAGTACTCCAAGCAAACAAACCATGTCGACGTCGGCCACGTTTGGTTTGGAAAATCATCGGCTGGGTATGCTGGCCACACCATTCCTGAATCAAAGTTGTTACTGTCTGGTATGGCAAAGTCTCGCATCGTTGCCGCCCCCAGCATCCATTCCAACCAACCTGCCAAAGAGCCCGCTGGCTGTTCGTCCTCAAAGAACAGCTTCTGTCCACAGTACCACGGGGAGGGAGGACGAACGAACAAACTTACCCCATGTGTAAATGCTATTTGCGTGCTTGCCTGGACCGCTACTTTCCGCAAGACTTTCATCGCAAACGACTGCAATGTCAAGCTGTGAATAGAGACCAAGCGGACCGTCAGTACCACGAAAACGTCCTCCAGCCTTGCTATGTCTGCACCGGTCATGTCGCATATAGGCCACTTGAAGGGAAACGGTTGTCTTCTGTGGGTATCAACCACGATCCATGCTGCGAGCAGTCTCAAGATGTCAACGGCCACATTGGGAGCCTTTTCCTTGGATGCCGATGTGTCGCGGTTATTCCTCCAAGAACGACAGAGCAGCCACGGGATCAGACACAAGGCGGAAAGGACGCCGCACATTGCTCGTACGCCGGGTGTCCTTGGTGGCGAGACGCATGTATCACTTTCCCGAACTCGCTGAAAGGTGGCACCCCCAAGGATGGCTGCGTCATGGATGCGGCGGTCTGAAATCAGCGGGATCACTGTCACTGCGGCTTCTCCGAGGTTGCAAGTAACGGGCAGCGACAACATGTAGGCACCTTCGAAACGATGGTGTTCCACAGAGTACCAATCGAGCTTGACCATGTACAGCTGGCACTCAGTATCACCCCAGCACGCCACAGCTTCCCTCATGCGGGTACGGAACTTGATAACTACGTTGATGTCCTTTGGAGGTGGAGGAAAGATCTCTTTGCCGCTCCACATGGGCAAAAGCTGGTACCTGGAGTCGTAGAGCAGATCTCGCAAGCAGGGACTTTGCACGTCAGCGTGACTGACGCCGCCAAGTGTAGCTGGAGGCATAGTACCACCACTTCGCCTAAACCGCTGTTTGACCTGCTCGGTCATGTACAATGTTCCCCTTATTTGATAGAGGTCGGAGGTCGGGGAGCCCTTTACCTCGTCGACGTGTATCCACTGTTCCAGCTCTGGCAGGTCCAAGCAGCACTTCAAGTAGGTGTACTTCCCGGTATGCTCGAAGCAGCCACCGTCGGCAACAAAAATTTTCAGGTCCTCAGCAGCTTCGCAGCACTTTCTGTAGGTGAAGGTGTAACCCTCCTCAAAACACGCAGCGCTGCGGTCGAATGCCGGCTCCGCAGGAGCCGGGATCGGTTTCGACACGGAAGCTTGCGGCCCCTGACAGCAGAGTTCGAAAGTGAAGTCGGGGGTGAAGCAGCTACTTTTTCCAGACTTGCAGCATAGATCTCTGACGTCATCCGGCACACCAACCCAGCAGAGATCCGCGTTGCCATGGCATGTCTGCAGCCATGCAAAGAGGGCCGCAAGCGGAATTCCGCTCGTCGACATAAAGGCCTTGGCAACCCCTTGGCTGCTGGGAGCTCGAAGCTGCAGCCCAATGTTCACTCAAACTGAAGGATAAAGGCATATGAGTTTAGTCTTTAGCAGGGTTCAGGGATCAACATCTCAGAAAACGAACTCGAAACTCTGCACCTGTGTGACCTCAGAAAGCTCTTGTCGCTCGGCGGCATTCTCCTGATGGCTCCGAGCGATGAGCAGGGGGCTTGAAACGAAGGCGGATGTATCTACCTGTGTTTGTATGCATGCACGCATGCATGTGCGCATACGTGCCTACCTACCAACCCACCTAATTATTATGCATAGACAGGCTGGTGGGCAGGCAGACAGAACGACAGACAAACATGGATAATCAGATACATAATTCATACATACATACATGCATTCCTTCATTCCTTCATGAGTGCACAAACGTGAAACACGACATGCATACGTCTACCTACATACATACATACATACACTATTGTACGGACGTCAGGTGTCTGCATGCAGCATGGGCTGGGTTGATGATTGTGAAGCTTTGGTCTAAGCTAAGAAGGCATCTCAAGAGCGAAAGCTCCAGGAAGACTGCCTTCGCCGGCCTTCGCCCGAGCCTCAGGGCCTCAGGGCCTCAACCTCAAGCTCTGGCTGCGACGTGGCCCGCAAAAACGCAGAAGCCTGGGATCTCTGAAGGTCTGCACGCAGCCGGCATGTTCTTTCGATTCTCACAGCCGATTCGTCAGAGTCGTTTGTCAGAGCAACTCTTTTCTTCCTCCTGTACACGGAAGTAGGGTAGGACCTGCTTAACGAAGTATACAAGAAATGGAACTAAATGACGGGTCGGCTGCTGACAATTGCTCATCGCAGCTAGCCAACTCCAAGGCCAGCTTTCAGGACACGGAGCTAGCATCCCCGTCAGAAACACGGTTGGGTTCCCACACCTGATCTTTACACTGCCGTGCTCTCTAGGGCTGGAGATCTCTACTTACTTTACTCACAACACATGGCTATTGGCCCTCGTATAGTTTGGCCGAATAACAAGCTTAAACAGATGGGCGCGCAAAGATCTCGGCAAACACTGCGGTGTTGCACACGCATGCATGCAGAGATGCAGGAATCCAACTCGGAGGCGTGTGCCGGATGGGCTTGGGCAAGGCATGTACAAGCAACTTTTCCCGTCTTCTGCTAGTAAGACTCTTGTCCAAAAGCAGGAAACCAACTAGAGATTGAATGAGACATTGTCAAAAGTTGACCTGGCTTACAACCTATGCTTGCCTGCTTTAGCCGGAAGTAAATGACGGGAACTGGCTCCCCGTCCAGATTCCCGTACCGGGAGCCAGCATCGCCGTCAGAAGTTCCGGGACTTCCGCCGACAAAGCAACCTGCGCATGCCTGCTCGACCCATCGCCGTGTTTCTATCAGGCGCGCTGCCATGCATGGACCTGAACACCTTTTCCCGGAATCCGTAGCTAAGTCCACAACAAGAGTTTGCTTGTAAACAACGAGGGCGAGGACGAGGACCACGGCAATGACAAAGACAACAACCACGGTAGCAGCAGCAGCAGCAGCACAACGACGACGACCACCACCACCACCACCACCACCACAACCACCACTATCCACAACCAACGCCATGCACAACCAACACCATCCACAACCAAGGCCAACCAAATCCAACACCAACCACAACCAACACCAACACCAACACCAACAGCAACAGCAACAGCAGCTGCAGCAGCAGGAGGAGCAACAACAACAACAACAAGAAGAAGAACAACACAGCAACAGCAACAGCAACAGCAACGGCAACAACCGCCACAACAGCCGCAGCAGGAGCAACCACAACAACAGCAGCAACAGCAACGGCAACGGCAACAACCGCCACAACAGCAGCAACAACAACGCACAACCACAACAACCACAGCAACAACAACAACAACAACAACAACAACAACAACAACAACAACAACAACAACAACAACAACGGCAGCAACAACAAAAACCACCACAAACACCACAACCACCATCACAACAACAACAAAAACAACAAACAGCAAACACTAAACAACAAACAACGAAAAACAAACAACAAAAACACACAAAAAACACACAAAAAACACAAACAACCACAACCACAACCACAACGACAAGAACAACAATGCCAACAAGAAAAGCGACGGTAAGAAGAACAACAACAACAAGAAACATAAAACAAGAACAACAACAGCCAAAACAACCAACAGGCCACAGCAACTAACAGCCCACAACAATCAACCGCCCAAAACTACCAACCAACCATAACAAGAAACCAACCGCAACAGCATCACCAACGGCAACACCATCGCCAACAAAACCACCAACACCACCAACATCAACAACACCAAAAGCAGCAGCTGCTGCAGAAGCAGCAACAGCAGCAACAGCAGCAACAGCCAACAGCAGCAGCAGCAGCAGCAGCAACAGCGACAGCAATAGCCCAAACCGTCACAACCAACAGCCCATAACAAGTAACTGTAACTTAGCTGCCCACAACAAACAACAACCCAAAATCCACGAACAACTAACGTCCACAATAACCAACAACACGCAACCCACGGACAACAGCAGCAGCAACAACAACAACAACAGCAGCAGCGGCAACAGCAACAACAGCAACAACCCCAATAACAACACCGCGACAACCACGACCACCACGACCAGAACCACCACCAACAGCAACAACAGCAGCAGCAGCAGCGGCGACGATGACAACAACAACGACAACGAGATGACGACGACGACACCGACAACGACAAACAACACAGCAGTACGAATATGGAAACCTTGAACGTACTGTACTTCAAGTCAGATTCGGTCACAACCTTGTGCTGCCGCGATAATGATGATGTCCTTTACCATGACCATGATCGTAACCAGGCTGATGCTGATGATGCGCCGACGGCAGCAGTGCAGAGGCTGTGGTGGTGGGTGGTGGTGGTGGTGGTGGTGGGGGGCTTCGTGNGTAGGGGAGGTTCCGGTGGTCGCGCCACCCCACCCTTGCTGAGTCTCGCGGTAGTGATCGTCGCGGTGTGGCGTCGTGGCCCTTTTTTCCGTAGTGGTGGTAGTAGCAATTTCTACATGTGTATATATATATATATATATATACATATCAGTCATGGAAAAAAGGCATGACGATGCGCAAAGCGCCGGTGGACAGTTGCAAGTTTCAGGGGAAGTATCCTAGATGTGACGGAAGATGTCCAGTCATTCCTCCGAGGACGAATGTTCAGGGCCTATGTCGCGCAGCTCAGACAAAATTCTTGATGGACTCAGTTGGCGTTGGTACGGCGGGCCTCGCCCCCGCTCCTAACACTCCACCCACGTCGACCGCCGTCCGGGTGCCCACAGCAACCGAGCAGCTGAAGCATACGGTATACGTAATGTACGCGCTTCGCTCCAAAGGGTCCGCCATTTACCCCGAGCTGCGGCTCACAGCCTGCTGCGCACCTGCGTTGGCTGGAGGACGGCTTGGCATCAGGTGTGGCAACATGCAGTCGTACGCCCACAAGTCTAAACCTTACACAAAAACCCCAACCCCTTGCAGTGAATCCTTATCAACGACTCGTTCTCAACCGTTTCATCATGTCACTGCGGTCCTCCATGCGAGCCATGCGCACCACGCGATGTCATAAGCATAGGCCTGTGCACCTCGTGGCCAACGTCCAGTGACTCGGAGCTTTAATTGTACCGGACATGAAGTGATTGTGAGAAGCAGCGCAGAAGCATGGTCTTCGTGATGACAACAGAGCATAAATCAAGGGAATTAAGGACCATACCCTAAATCATAGTAGGGGTTCCTAGGGTAACTTAATGGCTCTACTGTCAAGAACCCGGAGCCCGGGAGGACATTCTTGGGGCTCTTGAGCTGGCCTTGGGGCCTTAGGAGATTAGGCTTTAGGATTTAGAGTCCTGTTGGCCGATGGGTGGGTGGAAGCTTAAGCGGGTTTGGGCTTCAGGGTTCAGGGTTTATGGGTTTAGAATTTAGTTTTATAGCTTGGGGCTGGGGCCCTAAATCCTCAACGATTAAACATCTTGGACATGTCGAAAACGTGGGTTTGACAACTGCACCCGCATTTTGGTGACCAGTTGGTCGTAAATCAAGCAACCCATTGCGCAGAACCTGCTCCGGAAAAAAAAACAATCAACCGGAGATCCGGATAATCCAGTTATGATAAAAAGTATTCAAACCGAAGTCCAAGAAAGTCTCAAACACGTAGACCCGAATTCGTTACACTGAGCCGACTGCACGCGTCAAGCTACTCTCGCAACGCACATCCCACATCCCCAAATTCAAAACCTTAGGCCCTGATGGAGAATCCAACCCGGTTCGAACTATATAATAAGTTGCCCCAACAAGGATGCCGCAGAGTTCCGAATTCAGCTTTGTTGTAGAACCAGGGCGCATGGGATCAAGGAGCATCACCCAGACGTGATGCTAACATCCGCGCAGCCCTTGTCGGCAAGATGGGGCTTGAAACAGCTAGTGGCTACCTCGGAACACTGCCTGCCGCAGCAAGAAAATACTTAAAGTGCGGAGATTGCTTGGAACGCGGAGATTGCACCGACTGGGCCACGAAGGGAATGTCAAGCTCAATCTAGACAAGGCTTCGTGCATCGGCTTCAGTAGCAGCGGCAGAAGCAGTAGCAGTGGCAGTGGCAGGAGCAGGAGTAGCAGGAGGAGCAGTAGTCGTACTAGTAGCCATATCATGTTAGTAGCAGTAGTAGTAATGGTAGTAGTAGTTGTAGTAGCAGCAGCAGCAGCAAGAGCAGCAGTAGTCGCAGTAGTAATAGCAATAGTCAGTGTGCCTGCAAACTTCAACTTATTTGACCAAGATTGTCGAACAGTCTTGCAATCCTGCTCGTGGGGGCTGACCCAAGTTTGCAAGCTTGGTCCAAATGGTAAACTAGTCGGCAAAGCAAGTGGAGCAAGTGCAGCGAGGGGGCAATTGTCAAGATTGCCAAGATTGCGCAAGATTGCAAGACCGCCAAGATTCTGGAAAAACTGAAAATTCTAGTTTGCAGGCACAAAGTAGTAGTAGTAGTCGTAGTGGTAGTAGTAGTAGTAGTAGTAGCAGTAGTAGTAGTCGTGGTGGTAGTGGTAGTGGTAGTGGTAGGGGCAGTGACACACTTGGGAGCAAGCCCGGACGAGTGTGGCAGTGGAAGTGGCAGTGGCAGTGGCCGTGGTCGTGGTAGTGGTCGTGGTAGTGGTCGTGGTAGTGGTAGTGGCAGCAGTAGCAGTAGCAGTAGCAGTAGCAGTAGCAGTAGCAGCACTGGTGGTGGGAGCGGTAGTGGTAGTGGTAAAGGCAGTGGTAAGTAGTAGGGAGTGGATGTACAAGGCAACGTAACCTTGAGTTCTGCAACGGATGAGAGGACGTCGCAGAAGGCAACACAAAGACCCAGAGCAGGCGTACAGGGCCTCGATGTGAAGTCTCAAGGTATCAAGTTCGAGGATACCGAGTGTCAGAACATGGATTGCAGTTAGACTGTGAAGCGACGTGCTGAAACAAAGCTCTTTCCGCAATGCCACCGCATCTCATGGAGATTACGAGGGTAGTTCTCTAAACTAGGGTTCGTTTTAGTGTCCTTTTCCAAGGGTGCCGTACCATATCGGGGACCTGAACAGGGAGCCTAATTTTAGAGAATCGTGAGGGCCCTCGGACCCCTGCTGCGGCGACCCAAGCTCGAAGAATCGGGCAATTCTGACTATTGAAGACGGGCCGCTCGGCAGCGTCCACACCCTGGCCACGTGCTATTAGGGTTTAGGGTTTAGGGTTTCGGTTTCAAGGTTTAGCAACTTAGCATTCAGATTTTGCCGGCGGGGGCGTGGACCTCAGAAACGAGCGATTCGTCACACCCTGGCCACAGCGGTGGGCCCTGGGCACTGACTGCGACAGTACAGCACTGCGCTTCACACAATGGTCTTTTCTTGCAACTGAAACGAAAATGGCGGCTCCAATGTTTTGCTTAATCAGGTCTGGCTGTTGTTCGTGAGGTGACACGTTCAAGTGGCAAGGGAAATGCATTGCGCGAACTTGCAGGCAGTCCGTCATCTCATCTTGCTTTTGCACGCTTCGCCTGCCTGCACCACTCCACCAGAAACACATGCGCGAGTCAATCACCTGGAGAGCAAACAGAAACCTTATGCCCCTACCTCAATACGAGCACAGACAAACTCACCCTCTCGCCCACCAACCCACCCACCCACACAGGAGACGAACAAATATCTCTTATCCTCAAGCCTTAACCCACATCTGAGCCTGACCCACAAAGTCAAAGCGTTTGTTAGAGCCGAAAATCTTACACCTGGAGCTTTTCACCTGAGACCTGTTGTCACGGAAATCCCAAACTCCAACCTGCCTCCACGCTCAGATATAGAGCGTCACCACAGAGGTAAGCACTGTCTTGCTGTCGGTGGAATGTAGGCGATGCCTCCAGATTTGGGACGACCTAAACCCTAAACCCCAAAATTCGTAAATGGGATCCTCTCTTTTGCCCAAGAAAGGAAAACATAAAATGGCCCAAAGGACTGCCTACTGGTAGTTTTCAGGGTCTAAGGTCTGAAGCTTTTGGGTTCTAGGTGCATCTAGGCTTTGCAAACTACAGGGGTCATAGTCACAGGGTCGGAGAGCTTTGCAGATCAGGTTCTACAAAGTTCTAGGCTGGAGGGCTTTTTTCTGAATCAGCAGTATGTGGGGTTTTGGAGGCTCCTTATTATTATAAGTATAGTATAACATACCCAAACCCTAAACCATTTGTGATTGGGTTCAGGGTACAGGCTGCCGCCTCTGCGGGCCTCAGGGTTCAGGCTATCCCAAGAGGATTAGGGTTTAGGGTTTAGGGTTTAGACCAAAACGGCAGCTTCCAATTTCCACAGGACTGATATGATGATGCTCCTCAGGAAGTACATGTGGTTAGTTCTCTCAATTAGGGTGGTGACCCAAATCGTACGGCACGCTCATAAAGAGGACACTAGAAAGGAGCCTAATTTAGAGAACTACCCGTTTGCAGCAGCGGTTTATAATCGCCTGTGTTCCCTTCGGGCATCTGGCCACGACCTGCCGTGCCTTGGACGATGCATGTAACCGTACACGACCCTTTACTATCCAAGTTGGAGAAACTCATGTCTGCATGCCCTCCACAATACGTCCCCCGGTTTCAGATATGGGAGTTTCCGAAAATAGGGAACCCTAATCTAGTACCCTAAATAATAGGATCCTTATTTTAAATACCCCAAAATAAGGTACCCCTAATTTTCGGAAACTCCCATATGGACCTTAAGTTGAGGAGCAGACCGATCGGACAAGCCTCGGCTCTCGTTGAGCCCTGACACGATTCAAAGATCCGCGGTCTAAAGGAAACCTTCGTCTTCGAGCTCCCCCGGTTTAGGGTTTAGGGGTTTAGGGTTTAGGGTTCAGGGGTTTAGGGTTTAGGGTTTGGGCTAGGCTGAAAAGCCTGAACTCCTTTGACCGGAATCATGAACTGTCTTCAAGGGGCCACCTGAACGTGTTGAAATCCTTGCACGACACTTAGTCTAGATTCTCGATTGCAGGACTTCTATTTGGATAAGCTGTTTGATGGTCAAAACGTTCAGCGACCTACCGCAAGAAAGCAGTGTAACCAAACAAAGCAATCATGTAGGCAAATGCTTAGGATTAACCTCCCCACCTCTGCCGACGTGGAGCGGCGAGTGAGCGTGATGTGAGCCTCAACTTGACCCTCAAACCCAAGACCCTAAACCCCAAACCCAAACCCCGAGTCAAAGGGAAAAACCGACGGTGACGTGGAAGGGAAACAAGCGACCTGCGACATGATCGCTGCACTTCCTCGTCCCCGGCACCTCGACCATCTCGGGTCTTTCTGGTATCAGCAAACTCACTATGACATGGCGCAAATTAAACATAATGATCCGAAGACAACTCGACCGCACCATGCCGAAGGTGAAGCGAAGCGGCCTCAACATGCAAAACAAATGAGATTCGGACTAACGGAGTTACTCATGGCAGTGATGGGTATCAGAAGCACGTGGCCATACCAGAACAACTACACAGCATGTGCGAGAACAGAACACGATGTGCAGAATGGCCCAAGCAAAACTAAAACAGAGACAATACAGAGGTACACTGCAAGAACAATCACCCCAGCAAACTGCATGTGACAAATGTGTAGGCCCCCGTATGTATGTCTGTATATACGCATATATACATATATAAACATACATATATATAATATGATATATATATATATATATATGTATTATGTGCCATGCACTACAGGTTTCTTGAAATATGTAACTGTATGATAACAGCACCCGAAAGGAACAGTAGTTACATAACCAGTGTGCAGTACGAGCGGCAATACAGTTACACACATGTCCAACAAAATCAGGTGGCAGCATCGAAACAAAGTGATACTGTAAACTATTACGGATGGTACAAGAAACGGGTAATGTATTCAGCATTTCGTAATCGTAATGATACATCATATCATGACAATATACTTCCACAAACTATGTGTGAGCTCCAGGTACACTCTGGCATTGCGGACTGCAGGGTTTTGTAAGGTAGTCGAAGGCTTGATATGCCTTATCAGGCTCCTCACAAAGGCTGGTAGAGAGCTCTGCTTGGAGGTTCATGGGTAGTTATTAGTGGGGCTATAAGTTCCCTATAAGAGTTATAATTCCAATTAACCTACTTCTAACTACTATCCATAAACCTCCAAGCACGAACTTCCGTAAACCCTATAACCCTAAACCCCAAACCGAGCAGCCACCCGCCAGGTTGTGTACTCGGAGATGACGAGCTTCAGGTTCTCCACCTTTGGCTTGGGCGGCTTGTGGCTTGTGGGGAGTTCTATCCTGGGGTCCCCTTTAACGGCCATTATAGGGTTGTAGAATAGGTTCCTTTAAAGGATCAAGGTTTAGCAACTCATATGGGGCTGTCCAGGTTCTCTGGATTTGGTTTGGGCTTGGGTTGAGGATCTGATCTTCGACCTTGGCGTTTTGTCTTGGGATTTGGGTTCAGAGTTCAGGGTTGGGTTTTGAAGGGCGTGGTATGTAGGTTGTATGTGCGGCTATGCTACCCAGCCGCAATTGTACTGAATCTCAGGACCCTACGGAAAGATGCCTTCACCCCCCCCCCCTAGGGCACTCTGCACATACTTCAGAGGGCGGTGCAAAACTCAATCCAACTACAATCAATGCCAGCGAGCGCTTGGGTCAACGGCGTGCGCTGGAAAGACACTGTAGTAACAAAGATGGCGTGAGTTGCGTAAAGCGAGGCCGGGTGGAAAAAAAGCGGGCTAAGAAGCTGCGAAGAACGGGTGAACTGAAACAGCGCAGTATGCCACAAACAACGGAATGCAGAATTCTAGCTGTACGGAAAAGGCCGCCCTAGCTCCCATTGAACAGCAGAACCTGCCGTCCCGAATGTGAGTCATGTTACTGCAAAATCCCGCGCTGAAGCTTTAATTTAAGGAAGGAGCTGCTTGACGGCCAGGTGCTTTTCGGACTCTTTTGGCAGAGTCCGGAGAGGATTTACCACTGGCTGATTATTGACACTCCTGTCTTGCTTTGTTGTATTACCAGGAGCCCAAGTCTTCATTGCACAAAGCATACTGTCAAAGCATACTGTCACGGACAGTCCTGCCAACTTACAGCTGACAACCATAAGCCTTACACAAAACTCAAACCACGTCCTGAAGTAATGATTTGCAGACGAATGACCGTTGAAAGTAAAGTAAGCATGGGGCGTGCAAGCCCCTGTATGGGACATGAACCCTTCTTGAGGCATGAAACGGACAAGCAACTCTTGCAAGAAGGTGAAACACGAACCCCATGAGGCGTAAACTTTGAGGTTACATCATTGAGGGCCCATCCCGTAGTCCGCTGTAGGGCCTGGGGATTAAGTGATTGCGGTTTTTTCGGGTCTGGCGCCAACTGCTGCAAAGCATCCCAGCCCTAACGAGGACGGATACGCCCGCACAAACGACAGGAATGTCCATGTGCGACATGGCTGGGGGCTCTAGATGATGCTGTGAAGCGCTTTCTTCTATAGACTACAATCTTCACAAAATCGTCTGAGCCTTGTAGTATCGTCACGTGATGCTGCAAACTGCTGTAAGGTTCAGCATTTGCAAGCAGCTTCACTGTGCTAGAATCGGGCAGGAGGCAGGATGCATTACGCCAACTGTTCAAATGAAATAGCGGCGGTTTCAGAACAGGTGGAATGGCAGTGCAGCACCATCTGAACCTAGTACCACGTCACAGCTATACCGATTTGGTGATGTGCAACTATGGCTCTCCAGCATGGCAGGCCTTCATGTGCCGGAAGAGCGTCAAGGGCCGAACTTCTCCCGCTGAGCATTAGCAGGGATAAAGGTGTTCGGCAAGATTGACCTTCACCCCAACTCTAAAGCGCAAAACTGAACACCTACACCTTAGACATTACATCACTCAACAATACTAACAACCTCAACCCCAAACCCTAATGCCTAAACCCGCATTGTCGGGTTTGGGCTTCGTTGCTCCTCCTGAAAGCCCGAAACCCAAAACCCTTTAGTACAATTATAGAAAGCTTTTAAGACACCTGGTGGTAGCCTCAAGGGAACAGTTAAAGGAACCTGTCTCCTGCCTGCTCTAGATCCCTGATACCTACACCCTGAACTAGACTAAAACCCGAACCCCAAACATTCAAAAAACAGCGTGAGCTCCCCAGCACGCCCTCTCCTGCACGATTTCCTGCAGTAACTCCTGACCTTCGAGGGCCTTCCGGAACTGATGCGGTTGGAGTGTAGGGCGGGGATGATAGGGTTTGGGGTCTTAGGATAAGGGTTTGGGGTCTTAGGATAAGGGTTTAGGGTGTTTTGTTCAGCACCTTTTTGTGGTTTAGGTCCAAAGTTTAGGGTGTAGGGTTTGGGTCTTAGGTTTTTGTTTTCAGGGTAGACAGAGCTAAGTTCAATCGGCCAGAAGAATCGTCTCTGTGGCGTGTGGTCATTAGGAACTTCTTTTGTGTTTTTGAGGTACGTAGCTGACCTTGCCCTCCTTAACAAGAACTCGGACAGGCTCAGAGGCCTCATCAGGTAAACAGGGTGTAGAATCAGACACTTGGGGCTTAAGATAAAGACTGCAAACAAGTTGAAGGATTAGCGTTTAGGGCATCAGGGTTTCCATCTGACTTGGGCTTCCTCGCTGAATCTACACTGAATCCAAAATCTTACGCTTTCACTCTTGCACCTTGGATCTCAGTCAAAGCAGGTCTACTAAGGCCCGACCAAAAGGACACTAAGTTGAGAGAGCCCCTTAAACATCAACAAGACTACATGTCCTAAGTCCTAAACCCCAAACTCTGAACCCTGAACCCTGAACCCCTGAACCCCGAAACCCTACACCCTAAAGGGACAAAGCCTGTTCAGCTTCTTACGAAAGACACCAAGAGCACTCGTCTGACCCCAATCCCGAAGTCTTCCACCACAACCCCAAGCCACATGCCCAAAAAGCCCAAGCCCCAAGACCCGTGTAGAACCCTTATCGTATCCTTAAAGGAACCCTTGGAATACACCCAACAGACCCCTTGAAGGAACCCTGAAAGGAACCCTTAAACGAACCCTTATAGAACCCTTAAACCCCAAACCCTAAACCCCTAAGCCCCTAAACCCCAAAACCCCAAAACCTAAACCCTTAGAGGACCCCTTATAAAGGACCCCTTAAAGGAGCCCTTGTAGAACCCTTAAAGGAGCCCCTTTAAAGGGAGCCCCCTTAAAGGAGACCCAGGGCCTGGAGCCGGCTCTCGGCGAGCAGAAGGCGCTGCTTCCGCTCCGAGCGGGAGAGCGGCCAATCCCAGAAGAGGCCCTCGGAAAGGAGTCGGGGGGTCTATAGAAGGGGTATACTGTAGGGGTTATACTACAATAAAAGGGGTTTAGGGGTCTGTCCTATAAGGGGGCTTATGGGGTTTAGGGTTTAGGGTTTATAGGGTAAAGGGTTTAGGGTTCATAGGGCTTATAGGGTTTATAGGGCTTATAGGGTTTATAGGTGTTTAGGTTATACTATAAGGGTTGTACTATAAGGGTTATACTGTAGGGGTTTGGGGTTCTTTGCAGGCTGTCTGGTTCTTAGTAGGGAATGGGGGAGTGGATTATGGAGACTATTATTTGGGGATCATATAGAGTCGGCTATGTGGGGCTTCTGCTTCTTTGATGGTTTGGGGTTGAAGGAGTCAAAGTGGTTTAGGGTTTGGGGTGAAGGAGTCGGCTATGGGGGCTCAGGGTATTTTAGGGGTTTCGGAATTTTTAGAGGTTTGGGGTTTGGGCGTAGGGTTGAAGGAGTCGACTATAAGCTTTCTTCAAGAGGTACTGTAGGGCTTTAAAGGTAGTATAGGGTACTATAATGGGGAGTTGAAGTGGTTTAGGGTTTGGGGTGAAGGAGTCGAATGTAGGGATCTATAGGGGTTTAGGGTATGTTAGGGGTTCTCGGGCATTTTCGGTTTAGGGTTTAGGGTTTACGGTTGAAGGAATCGACTTTTTAGCCTCCTTTAAGAGGTACTACAGGGTCCTATAATAGGGTTCCCTTTAAGCGTAGTATAGGGTTCTATAATAGGGTTTTGGTTTTTGGGTGAAAGAGTCGACTATTGGGTTTTCTGAGTATTTTCGGAAATCTAGGGTGTTTGGGCTTTAGGGCTTTTAGCTTCCTTAACGGGGTTCCGGCTCCTTTGGTTTGGGCTTTGGGGTGAAGAAGTCGGCTATAGGGGTTTAGGGCTTTTTAGAGGTTTAGGGTTTGGGGTTTGGGTTTAGGGTTTGGGGCTGGAAGGAGTCGACCATGGAGGGCTTATGTTTCTTTAAAGGTTTAGGGCAAAGGGTTTAGGGTTTGGGTTTAAGGTTTGGGGTGAAGGAGCCGGCTATGGGGGTTAGGGTGTTCTAGGGGTTCTAGCGATGTTGGGGTTTAGGGTCTTTTGGGTTTAGGGTTTAGGGCTGAGCGAGTCGACTATAAGCTTCTTTGAAGCGGTTCCTTTAAGTGGTTTAGGGTTTGGGGGCTTGGGTTTTAAGTTTAGGGTTGAGGGCTATCGGATTTTTGGCTTAGGATTTGGGGTGTCGGGGGGTTCCCTGAAGGATTCGACTACAGGGCTCTTTTTCGGGTTTCTTACAAGGTTCCGTAAAGGACTCCTTACAAGGTTCCGGAAAGGTTAAAGGGTCTGCACTAACGAGTTCTTCGACGTTTTCGGCTTGAAAGTTTCGGATATTGAAGGATTCGGCTGCAGGGCTTCATGCAGAAGCTTGTTGAAGGTTTTGGAACCAGGGCTTCATGGTTATTTACAACGTTTTATATGGGAGTATGTGCTCTCAACAGGCTTTGTGGCGTTGAGGCTTCAAGGTTTGTTTCTGGAGATTTGTGCCTGAGGGTTCCTTCGGAAGTTCTGTTAATGTTTGGGGTTGAGGCGCTCGGTCTATATTATAAATTATAAAGTATAAAGGCTTTCCAAGTTAAAGGGGGTGTGTAAAACTCAGGATTTGAATTGCAAGGACTCGGCTCTGGGCGTTGTTGGCTTTCTGTTTTTCGAGGGGCAAGGATCGTGACCCGAGTCTTCGTGAAGGCCCGGATTGCTCAAAATTAGAATGGCCGCATAGAGGTCTTTCTTCCAGGAAGCGAGAAGGATCAGGCTCAGGGCTTGCCAGGATTACAGCATAGAGCTGTGCATAGAGCTGTATAGGGCATAGGGTTCATTTTCATCCTGGCGATCTATCTACAGCGTCGCTTCGTAGGGTCTGCATGGACTCCGAGGACGGAAGGGTTTAGGGCTTCAGAGACTTAAGGGCTTTCGAGCTTCAAGCTGTGAGGATTTTGGGTTGCCAGGACCCCTAAGAACCTTTAAGAGAGAGCACCTAAGTTTCTGGAACCCTCAAGGCCCCAAACCCTCTCTAGAAACCACACAGGAAGCTTGGAAAACCAACAAAAAATCCTATATAAAGCCAGAACCCCCAAGAAAGAACCCGCCTCCAGCGTCGTCTGCGCAGAAGCGCACAGCTCGTCCTGCCGATGCTTCAGGACCTGCATTCGGATTTGTGTGTTAGGTTTAGGGTTGCGGGGTCCAATTCAGAAGGTCCGGGCGAGGTGTCACTTGCTTTTTGTTCTTGTGGGCCAGTCCTCACTGCAGGCAGCTATCATAATTCCTAGTTGGAGGGTTTGGAAGTAGTCCAAACCGATGTTCTTCAGTAACCCTTTGAGAAGGAGGGAAGCCTTTATCCCACTATTCTTGTCAATTTCAACAAGGGAAGCTCAACACTAAAGTACTAAAGACGAGAGATACGGCATGCTGCTACGGCCTGAGGCCTACAAAATGGCAGGAGGTCCTTAAACAAAACAGGTCCCTTCTTAAGGATCGTAGCGTTGCGAAAGCTTCCGTCTCCAGGGCCGATAAGCCCCAAACCTTGCAGCCATAACTAAAGCCAAAACGCAAATAAGGACTAAGCCACCGGCTCCTGACATGGGAGTCTTCTTGACATGAACAGCCGCAACGAGGTTGGGAGAGGCAGCGATAGGAAAGCAAGGGCACAAGGATTCGGTTCAATACTCAACTTGATAATGTTACCAGCCTGCTGACAGATTTTCGCGGGTTTGTAACCATTTTCTTCATAAGCTTGAAGTTTTCAGGAACGAGGCTGTCACCTAGACAACAAGGAACGATGCTGCCCTAAACGCCTAGCTATCTTCAACGTTAGAACAGATTGACGTCCTGTAATATAACTACCGCATAGGCAACTCATAGTCCCAATAAGGGAACCAGGCTTGTAGGGCTAGGCCAAGCCAAAAAGCCTCTGCGCCTCTGTGGGTGTTGATAGGATCCCTCCGTAGGGTTTAGGGTTTAGGGTTTAGGGCTCTTTTTTGCTTGCTCCATCTTGCCTCCGCGCCATAGGACATCCGCCGGTTGCGAGGTCCAGGTGAAGCCTTCGCTCGGAGCGTCTAGGATTTAGGGCCTAAGATTTAGGGCCTGTTAGAGTTTAGGGTTTAGGTTCAGGGTTTAGGGTTTAGGGAGGCTACCTTAACCCTGAACAACCTACCTTTTTAGGGTTCCTTATTATGCTTTTTTTATATAAGTTCTTAAAAAGGTAGGTTATTCCGAGTTAAGGTAGGGCGTAAGGGCCTCAGGGCCGAAGGTTTAGGGAGGATTGAAGGTTTGCACGGCTTTTTTGGGGTGTAAGATTTAGGATTTATAGGGCTGCGGCCCAGGATGCAATGGGGGCGACTCATGTTTTGAGGCTTCAGGGCTAAGACAGAGCTCCGAGACTTCAGTCGGTGTGTCTCATTAAGGAGCGTTGAGGCCATTTGCAAAGTTGGAAGCGGTCCCTTGAACCCTAAACCAAACTAGCCCTGTACTTATCCAAACGTCTCGGCAAAGAAAGTGCCATCAGCCGGAAGCAGGTGCCCCGTACGGTTGGAAAGGAGCGGCGAATGTTTGCAGTCCGCGATCTGCGTGAGGTTGCGGTCGCTGTAAGGCCCCAGAGACACACGTCGGAGTCTCGACGGCGGCGGATGACGGCTGCGGCGGTGGCTTATGCATCGCCCAGCATGCCGATAACACATCGTACTCGGATCGTTGCTTCACGAGCTTCTCGCACCCATCCGTGGCGCACACATGTGCGCCCTTCGCAGCCGGAGTGCCGGGCTGGACAAATACGGGCGCGGGCATGTCGGAGTGGAGGCGAAGCAGGAAGGGAAGTAGGAAGGCAATGCTCACGCCCAGCATGCTTTTCTTGCCTTTGAGCTGAGCCACCTGTTACGGCTCCCGTGCACCAGTGCTTCAGGCTCTTGTCCGCGATTCACTGTCGCTTGTGCCCGGTGACCTAAGCACCAAGAAGCTCACCAACAAACTCGGCTCATACGTGCAAACTGAAAAGCCCAAGGCTTTGATCGCCAAACCCTACATGCTCCAAGCCATAACAGTTTAAGAACAGCAGCTTTATATGAGCAGTTCTCTAAACTGGTCCCCAGCATAGTACGGCACCCTGATGATAAGGTCGGTACCTAGTTATTGACAACTGCCCATATGCATCTGCATCAACCTATCTGAGGAAAAACGCTGCATGCCCTGCAAGTTGCCGAATCGCAGATTTGAACTGCAGAGTCTTCATCGAAGTTCTGGCTGGTTCTGTAGGGCCTAAACCCTGCAGCTTGAACCCTAGCTAAGCCTTATATAAGCCCTAAAGCTCAAAACCCTAAAGACCTGAACGCACGACCCCGCTTTTGGGATTAGGAATCGGGGTTTTGGCATATATACTCCCAAATATATGTGTTTTTATTGTTTATGGGGACCCCCGGAATAATGAAGAAATCCCCACTGGAAATCAAGAAATGAAGGAACAGTCGCCCAAACTCACAGGAAAGGAAGAACTGCGAGATGGAGGCGGACACCCCTTCAGGGCCTAGGCTAACGGAGTTTAAGGGTGTAGGGCTTCAGGGTCTTAGGTTTGTTTTTTCTGGTGTTTGGTCTTAGGGATTCGATAGTGCCGACGATGGCAGTTCTTAGGTGTTGCAACGGCTTTGCAATATTCGGGGTTTCAGGAAAGATAGGAATTTCCTGTCTCGGCCTAAGTGCGGCCTGTGCACGGGGCTGCAGAAGCGACTTCGAACCACGCTAGTAGTTAGGCTTTCGGGGGTTTGGGCTTTAGGGTTTTAGGGTTAGGGACTTTAGGGTTTAGAGGAGTTGGGGGCTTTAGGGTTTGGCTAGGTTTTAGGGCTGCGGCTTTGCGTTTTCACAACACAGTATACCCGATGCCTTTCAGATTTCAGCCCCCCAAGTCTCCTAAGCCCCCTAAACCCCAAAAGCACCTAAAACCCTAAAACCCTATACTGCCCTATACCCCCGAAACCCCAAAGCCCCTTTAAAGCCTGTGTCCGGCAAGCCTTGGACCCACCCTGAACCCCTTTAGGCCCTTAGTGTTAGGGTGTTAGGTTTAGGGTTTAGGGGGTTAGGGTGTTGGGGTTCAGGGTTTATTCATAAAGCCCTTAGCTGCTAAACTCCTCAGCTTAAATGCTTATGAAACCTTTAGAAGACCAACCCTGAGAAGAATCCGTGGGGGAACCCCATCCTGCCCGCCTCCGGTGAATCAAAGGCAAAGGCCCAGACCTGGCAGCAAGAGATTGGCTGACTTGGGTCCCCAAACCCAATCCCTAAGCCCGAAGCATCCTGCGATTTACTGTAACATCCGAACCCCTTATATAAGGATGCGAACTGAAGCGCTGACAGTGGGCTTGCCCGAACACTGCTGATCGTGCTCTTCTTGTTCGGCACCACACAAAGGAGGACCAAGGGACCAAGGAACGTAGAAAGTAGGATAGAAACACGTTAACGATGGTGCTTATTGCATCCCAAGGTCCTTCAAAGTTCTGAAACCCTAAACGTGATTAGATGTTCGAGTGTTAGGGCTACTGGCTTACTCAGCACTGCAATCCTGATAACGACCACCCTACCAAACTCGTCCTTCCAAACCCTTTCAACAAGCCATATCACGAAAGCAAGAGGCCAAAGCAACGCCACTCCTAATGCCCAATCCTGAACCCTAAACCGTCCCTTTACACCAGCTCGGGCCTCCTCTGGAACCAAGGAAGCTGTGCGCATGATGACCTGGCGCTGCCTGGGTTGTCTTTTTGCACTGTGCCGGCAAACGAAGCGTGGGGTTCCTGGTTGTGGGTTTAGGGTTTAGGGTTTAGGGTGGCGAAAGCAAATTTCCGTGACATCTTGATCTTGAATACTACGAGACGACTCTTTGTTTAACTGGGCCATGCAAATCCTACAAGTCCCATAAACCCAAAACTCTGTAAACCCTCAGCCCCAACCCCTATAAGCTCTACCCGGTACCCTAAACCTGAAAACCTGAAGTGGTGTCAGAGTCCCCTATAAGCCCTATAAGCCCCAACCCTAACCCCCCAACCCCAATAAACCCAATAAACCCTAAATCTTCCAGAGTCCGGAAAAGGATTGCTAAACCCAAAACCGATCTCGGCATGCGAGGCTTTCTCAAAGCAAGGTCTCAGCTCGCGGCTTCCGGCGATCACAACTAGACACCTGGAATTGATAGAAGTCTTGGAACAGTTGACTACTAATCGTTTGCCCTTATAACCCGTGATACAACTACAGTATCATATCCCCCAAACCCAATTCTAATTATCAAGACCCCTATATTACTGCCATTTTGGGGGGAGCCTTGACGCTTAGAACAAGGCTCCTTGAAAGGGCGCTTTGAAGGGATCTATGCGGGGCTTAAAGGTTGTAATATAGGGCCTTAACAATAGTAGAATAAGGGACCCCATGCATTGGAATACAGGGCGACAAGGCTTTGGGGCTTATCTACGGTTCTTTAGCATTTGATGTTCAGGGCTGTGGCGACTTAGGGGCTTCTCCACAAGATACAGCGAAGCAATTGCAATTGGAAAGCCCCCGCACGCCCCTTGATTAAACCTCTGAATCGCCCCCCCCGAGATCGGAAAACGGAACCACGAACACACAAAAAAAATAAACCCCTAATTAACACTTTATAATCCTAAACTCCAAAACAAACCCTAAACCCTAAACCCCCTAAACTCAAGGATCCCTGCGTCAGTCTCGCCTGGATCGTCCGACGACCGCTTCATAAACTCCAAAATGCCTAAACCCCAAACCCTCAAAGCCCTCAAGCCTTCGCCTCGCCCGCTGCCAGGCAGCGGAGCACCGCGCGCAGCGCGGCGTTCTCCCGGCGGAGAGCCGCCAGCTGCGCCTGTTGAGTAAAATACACAGTCAAAATAATGATATATATATATATATATGTGAACACAGATATAGATAGAGGTAGAGATATAGAGATATACAGGTACATGTATGTATATATATATATACATATGTATATACATATTTATGTACATTATATGTACACATGTACATGTATACATATGTATATACTATATACCAATCTATGTTTACATTATTGTAATTAAGCAACCCCAAGGAACAACTTTTTCAATTATTCAAGGCGCGCGGCTTTGGGATGAAATTGGGGCGTTCATAATGAAGATAGGGTTCATGTAAAAGGCTCCCTTAACAATAAGACCGTGCTGAAATAGAGCCTGAATAGCTAGAATATGTGCTGGAATTGAGAAACCCTAGGGAGGAATGATTGCTAGCTATTTCAGCCCCTGCATTCGCAGGTGGGACCCTGTGGAATGGTTTTGAAAGCTATTTTCCGAAACTTTGACAAGCCATAATACAGAGGATTTAGGGTTTTGGGGTTCCGGGCTCAGGGACTTGGGGTTTTAGGAATATGGTTTAGGGATTTCGGGCTTTATGAAGCAGTCGGCGGACGATCCAGGCGAGACTGACGCAGGGATCCTTGCTCCACATACAACAAGGACGAACTAGTTATGAACTACGAGCCAGTCTACGTCGAGCGTAATACCAAGCCCTCGTGACTTGGGGACAAACAAACATTAATAAGGGGCACTCCACAAAATCCCGGGGAGGCTCGCAAGAGATGGCCACCGCCCGGCTGTACCGTCTGTGTACCCAAAAGATTTCAACAAGTCTACTCAAGTCCGCGCGGACTGTACAACGCGCGATAACTATCTGCGGGACCTCCTCATTGATGCCCCACTGTGACATGCAGCCTTTTGGCACGCGGCGTCGGAAAATCAGTCCTACTTCTTTAAGCATGAAGCGGACCACATTTCTAAACAAGTTCAACTTTGTTGAAAGGAGAGGTCGACACCACTTCAGTTGCAGGACAAAACATGCAGGGACATCTACAACAAGCCTCGTGGGCAACTGGAAGGGCTTGCAGGCAGCAACATCTACCGGGGACAAGCAGCCTGTTGAGTTTGCAAAATGATAGCAGAGTTCAAACGACTAAGCCCAGAAACAAGACTGTCTCCTCGGGCTTTAGGGCCTTTAGGGCTTAGGATCTATAGGGGTGTCGACTCACGACTGACTCTGAGGGTTGAGAAAGCCGGGCCGTGGGCTTTTGCGGGGCACTGAAGGTCATAGGGACCCTTAGGGGGGTAGGGGGAGGGGGGGTAGGGGGCCTTAATGCCCATAATAAGGACCCCTACCCCCCTAAGGGTCCCTATGAGAAGACGTTAATCCCTGAAGACGAAGCCTCCGTGTCTAGGCAGCCGGGTCGATTGGCATCGGCAGCCACCTTGCGTTGCTTTTGCTTTCAGAGCTGAGGCTCTTAGCAAGATCTGCTCATTGGGCGATTTGTGGTCCTCGGTTGTTCTGCATTAATCGGCTTAGGGTGGGTTGAGGGCTTCGCGAGAGCTTGCCTGCAATCCGTACTTGCGAGACTGTACTCACGGCGCACGAACCTGCCGATACATGTGATATTGCATGTATCTCTACGACTGCAGGTATTTCTGGTCATGAGAACCTGTGAAACTCAGAAATGCGACATCCGCATATACTATACAGATTCAGCAATAAATCGGCCGACACGGCTCATAAAGGGGGTCTGGATGAGCCGAGCAGAGGTTGCCGGCATCCGGAAACGTGATCACTCAACATATTGAGGAACAATGCTTTTCCCCAATGTGTTTAGTGCGAAAGTTCGTGGAAGACATGAAAACCCAGAATTGTGTATCGCTTGTGTCGCACTTCTAGATCAGCGACAAATTCTTCCCCTATAGAACTCGATAGTAGCAAAGAGCTCTTGGTAGATCTCTTACAGATGCCCCACAGAACGCTATGCCGCTATGGGACGTCTTTCCAGTTGAACCCTGCAGGTTGCGGGCCATGGCACTCGAGCTTTGGGATTGGTTCCTCAGTAGCCCCATAATCACAAATAAGGGTACCCTTTTTCCTTTTTTGTGTTTTAATACGGGAGCCCAAAGAGAAAAAATGCCAAAGGATGCTACTCAGGAACCTAGGCCCCTAGGCCTAAGATGGTTGCTGAACGGAAACTACGTTGGCCCTTCCAAGCCTTCGAAAAATATTGGAAAATCTGATTCTCCAAAGCCCAGTAAGGGAAAATATTAAATATCCCGATTTGAACTTAGGAAATGTATCAGGGAGATCTTCGTCTGCTCGGGTGGAGCACAACCCTGGCAACATGGGCTTCCTACCCTCGTGCAGCTGCGTTGCCACATTTTATCCTGAACTACAACGAGAGCCTGAAGAATGCACAACAAGTTTAGGGTTCGGGCATTGATGAACTGAAGAAGCCTATCTGCCCCCAAAATCAGTGAAGCCTACACAGGCCCTACACCTAATTGGGCACCGACAATAGCCCTAGGCACAATAGGCCCAACACCCAAAAACCCGAAACCCCAAATTCAACCCCATACCCTTATAGAAACCCTTATAGAAACCCCTTGTAGATCCCTTTTAAGGAACCCTTTAAGGAGCCCTACTTACTAAGCCCCAATGACCTCCAGCTGCTTGAGAATGGCGCTTGCAATCCTTTGCCGTGACCTGGCAATGAGAAACTGTCGACGACGACCTTAATGAAGAGATTATGATTATGGTGTTAGGGCCCAGCATATTTTGCTAGAAGTTCAAATAGGGACTACAAGGGAATATGGTTAATCATTAGTGTCGACCGTTAGTACCTACCCCACTGCTGAGATTCCACAGCTCCTGGCCACTGATAAGCGGCTCATCTTTTGTTCCTGGTAGAGTTGCATAAAGCGGCACGAGTTAAAGCTTGCACTGTGCAACAGATGTGCCCGAAAAGGCCCTAAACAAGCCTCACCTGTAGCAGGCTAGGCGACACCAGCGAATCTCCAAACGGTCCGCTCAAGGCAATGGCCATCAACGAAAACGTGGTCTCAGGGAGCAGAGGAGCAGATCCAACTAACAGATACTGTAATCCGAACCATATCTCACTCAGCTTTGTTAAATCGATGGAGTGACGCTGAAACTCTGCAACCCTGACGGTGCACCTCTCAACTGTCAGCCCCGAGACCCTGTTTCCAAGAGATGCAGCAAGCCGTGCTGGAGCAGTCGACAAAAGCAAACACGACCAGAACGGACAAGAAGCATTGGCCGGGAAAAGCACGCACAATCCGAAACCACCCGCCTTGCATCCGCATCGCTCTTCTCTACGTCGATGCTCTCCTGGAGTCGCGATACTTTCAGAAATTGCTACTAATGCCAGCGCTGCTACTACTCGCCGTAGTATAGATGGTACAGGTACTAATTAACAATGAAAACATAATAATGGGACAAAATTAATGACAAATAATACCTGTTACTGCTGCTGTATTGAATCCCGTACTAGCCATATTTGGGGCGTTCCTCTGTCTTGGCAAAGCTTGCAACCGTCGCCGCAAAGTGCTGGAGCCTTATAAGCCCTGAATGCACTGCGTGGGTTACACCCCTCAACTCTAAACATCCCTAAGCCCCCAATCCGTAATCAAGTTCGAGATTTCGGGGAGCCCTGCATGGACTTCCAGCATCCTCCTCGCTGCTGGTGTTGTCTTCCGAGGTGTCTCCTGAGTGAGGGTGGATCTCAAACTGAAAATGTTGAACTCCTTCGTAACTCGTTTCTCAAGGTTTAGGTTTCATAGTAGCTGCTAGAGTTGACTCTCGTTAAACACAGACAAAGTGTGGCTACCCGGCTCGGTAGAGGTTCTTGGCTTCAGGGTTTGTGGGCCGGAAGCAGAAGAACTAGACCTCGACAAGCCCCATGCTCGAATTATGATTTTGGGGTTCGTTCGGGGATTGCAGAACAAGTGCCTGGACCCACAGGCGCAGCTTGCAGTTGTTTTCAGGCTTTCGGTAAGGTTCTCGCTAGGCTCCAGTCACCTAGCAGCATATACTACGTACCCCAGAAACCTAGTATTAAGGTAACTGGTGCTTGACCTGCTGCTGCGATACTCACTGTCCTCGTGCTTGTGTCGTTATGGAAATACAACGCATGCCCAACAAAAAAGTTACGATCACGAAAGATCCCCACGATAGTTGACCTTCTTACTCTTGGAAGCAGTACGGGCCACCAACTGTAGTTACCATTGTTCTTTATACAGTGCGCGACAGAGATCCCAGGGACCGTAGCCTTAAACAGTATGTACAATGTAGAGAATGTAGACACAGGCTGCTTCATGGAAACTTCGAGGGGTTGGAGATTCAGGATTTAGGCCTATCCGGGTTTTTAAAGGAACCTGCCCCCTAAACCCTGAACCCTCAACCCTAGAGCCTAGACCGACTTCAACCAGTGCAGAGGGTGTCCTCCCGGCAAATAGACTTTGGATGAGTCAGAAGGGTTCACCTCACAAGCGTGGGAAGTGAAACATGGGTCTCACGGTTTGGGCTTGCGGTTTATAGAGCTTAGGGAGCAGACCCCTAAATCCTAAACCTGAAACCCTTTATTGTTAGTGCGATGCGTAGGTGCTCCTACATATTCCAATTCTGAAGACGCCAGACAACTGAGGCATGAACTAGCATCACCAAATGTGCTTACGATCTTTGGGTGTTCTGGGGTTACAGAGATTCCATGATGGGGCGGCCCCACAGATAGGTGCATGCCAATCCCCACCTGAACAAACAACCTACCTCTTGATCCATCCCCCTTCCTCAGGCTGAATAAATCCCAGACCATGATGAAAGCTTCACACTGTAGTCGAAGCATTCATACGTCGTTGTCGCCGTAAGCGGCACGGAAGCAAAACCGCTCATCCTACCTGGAGCTAGATGCTCACGATTGGCTGCTGGGAATCAGGCTGAAACCCATAGCAAACCTTACCCAAACAGGAAAGTATCATATCCTTCTTCCCCATGCCCCCAACCCCGCTTCGCCATGCCCCAACCCTGAACCTGGAGTTCACCACCCAAGCACCTTGGCCATGGGAAGCTTGGGAATCACCGGTGCGGCCTTCGCTGCCTTCATCACAGCTTTTTAATCCCTCGCACTAGCCTGTCAGAAAACTATAAACCCTGTTCATGTTTCAGGTTAAGGCTGGGAATTGTCGGCGCTCTCTGAAAGGTTCGCAGCATCCTTTCTTCAATACTAGAGAAAGCACAAACCAGATCGAATGATGTATGCTCCAAGCGGGAAAGCTTCGGAATTTTGGAACATTTTTCAACGATTGGGCAAGACAGCACATCATGGACAATCTTGGAATGTGTTGGACCATGGCTGATGAGCTTCGTCGACAACCCGACCGTGGGGAAAAGTTGAAAACCACATCATTCGCCAAAACAACTCGTAACCACTCTTTCGAAAACTCAATGGAGTAGTCGTAGAGGCCAGGATCACAAATCCTGCATGGCTCTCCAACACAGAAACTGCTGCGGGTTGAAGGTGTGGACCTTCAAACACCTTCAAGCTGGCACGGTGGAACCATTCTCTAGGTTGGAAGCCCTGCGAGCAACGCCCGCATGCCACAGCACTCTGTCCACCCAAGACAGCGTTTCAGGTACGTCATGCTCATGAAGAAGATCATAGAAGAACAAGTGTACTCTGTTGAGCGGCCTGCATGGCCTCCGCCAAAACTGCCCGTTGCCCATCTCATGGGCAAACCAACGGAAACACTGGAGGGCTCCGGAAGAGTAGGTGCGAATGTCCAAACTTTCACGAAACTTCAAGTATCGAATTCTCGGAGCTCGTGGCAAACCGACCCATGACCAAAGTCTAACTTGCGGGCTGAGTACTCTAGCCCAAAAAAGGTTAACCTGTTCCAATATGGCAGGATTTTACGAACCCCAAAATGCTTTAAGGTTACCTACTCACCTACTCAGCTACTAAGCTAAACAGTCTTCAGCAAGAGCTGCGTTGATTTCTAGATCAAAACGAACTACGCATCCAAAAAGGCGCTTCTTTCGGATGCCGTCCACACAACTATTTAGGTGGTTCTCCAAATTCGGGTCCCTTTTTTGGGTTCCTTCAAGGGATCTATAAGGGCTTCTATAAGGTTTCTATAAGGGTCCTTTTTGGGTAGTTCTCTACATTAGAGTCCCTTGTAGACTCCGTTTTACGCACTATTTTGGCGACCCAGAAAGGGACCCTACTTTGGAGAACTACCCATTTCACGCCTTACAAGCCTTTTCGTAGCTGCAAACCTGATAGGGGAGGTGTGGTCCGGAACCGTAGCCCAAGATCCTGCATGTTGAACCACTCTCTCCCAAGTTTGATTGAAAACAGTCTTCTTACTAAGGAGTTTGAGTTTAAGTTTTTAAGTTTAAGTTAGGTTACCATACCAAGGAACCCACACTATTTACTATAGATCCCCGTTATGGTAGCGCAACTAAACTCCTGAGCAAGAACGCCGAAAGCCTAAAGCAAGGGAGCCCCACAAGCATGGCTTCTTCCGGAAACCGAGCCCGAAATCAGAATCCGGGTTTAGGGTTAGAGCTTGAGGGCTTATAGGGTCCAGAGTTTATGCTTCAGGGTTTAGTTTAGAATTGTGGCCGTCGTGTGTCTTCAAGTTCGTGGGCTTGGGGTTTCAGGATTCAGGTTGAGGATTCTGGGAATATCCTGCCTGTGCAAGTATACTGCTTAGGGTTAGGGTTAGGGTTTTTTAGGGTTTCGACATTCGGCATAGTTCACAACAGGTCAACATGATCCAAGTTGTCGCTTTCGGCTCATGCTGAAACCTTTCTTTTCTGCAAAGCTGGGGTCTTGACCGTGTGACAACACGAACATCTTGAACGCTTGCGATACAGTGCGACCAAAAGAATCCAAAGTCAACACGAAGTTGAGTGCCTGTGTATGGAACCACTTGCACCTGGTGAACACATCTCTGTGACAACATACTAGCATTCCACACACTTGCCAAGCAAGACCAGGACAACAACAGAGTGAAACTGCTCGGAGGTACGGCGCAGTATTTTCCAAAGTGCTCCTCATAATGGCTTAGGGGCTGAGTACCTAGCCCAAAATAAAAGGGTAACCTTTTCAATCATGGTAGGGTTACATGAACTGCAAAAGGTTAAAGGTTACCTACGCAGCTTCAATCCCCAACCCCCCCCCCCCTCCCCCCGCCTTAGNCTAAAAATGCTGTGGGGGCTACTTCCCAACCCAAAAAAAAAGGGCAACCTTTTAAATCAAGGGTAGGTTACCTAAACTTCCAAAAGTTAAAGGTTCCCCACCCCGCCTCCACCCCCCCCCCCCCCCCCCCTCCCCCCGCCTTAGTCGCAGCTGGGCGCCAATTTTGATCCACCTGCACGGCACTCGGGTTGCGGTGAGCGGTAAGCGATTTTCATGGGAATTGTGGGCTGGCGCTGGATGGACATGCTCGACCAAGCCAACCAAACCTTGCGAAGGCTAGCTACAGCCACTAACACCGGCATCCTGCACATTTCATTTTTACGTTCGAAATGCGCACGGTCACAGTGCCAACTCCTAAAACCTCCAACCCAGTATAATTTACCTGAGGAAGGAGCAAAACATATCAATACTTCGTGTTCTTTCATGTATGTATAGCTCATATTCAATACTAAAGATGGCCAGCATGACCTTGACAACCTGTAATGGCACCCAAATATTGGCCACCGACCGCCAGACCCTCCAAACCCCCAAACAACCCTGAACCCCCAAACCATGAAACCCTAAACCCCTAAACCGCCCCCCCCCCTCGTCCCCCCCCAACGCCCAAAGCCTTGAACCGTCAACGCCTGCCCCCCGCCACTCTCTTCACAAAACAAAAAAGCGAACCCAAAGTAACTTCCAGGCCGGATGGGCACCTTGCATCGCGAGGAGATGAGCTCGTCGTGGGAGCAGGCAAAGACCTCAGGGACGGGTGGATTTAGGGTTGAGTAGCTAAGGGTTTGGGTATGGGGAGGGGTTTAGATGAGTTTCGGGTTAGGTTTCAGTTTAAAGTGTGCGGACGGTATTGTTTACTTGTATTGAATGGCTTTAAAGAGTTCCGGAAGGGCCTCAGAAGCGTCTTATACTCTGCGAGTTTAGGGGCGGGCTTGGAATGCTTTCAAAGCTAACATTCCGGACTTGCTGCTTAAGGTCCAACACGGATCATGGTTTGCAGTGATTTATTGGCTTCTTCGTGGGCTTGGGGAGGGGATCTTAGGAGCTGAATACCCTAGCCCGAAAAAGGGTAATCTTTTCAATCATGGTAGGGTTATGCAAACCCCAAAAGGTAAAAGGTTACCTACTCAGCTACAGCTACAAAGGTGGGCTTGGGGAGGGGATTTGGGGCCTGGGTTTTGGGCGCAAATGTGATGACCTGCCATCCCCCCGCTCTAGGGTGGTTTGGAGTTTTGGGCTTAGCGTTTAGGGCTTCTGGGGTTTAAGGTTTAGGGGAGCTTCAGTCTCAAACATACGTCTGCTCGTGGACAAAAAGTCGCCTCAAAAATCGCCCCGTAAACACCAAACCGCAAAACCCTTAAGCCTTGAACCACAGAGCGCTTAAACCGCTTTGCAAACCCCAAAACCCTAGCCACTAGGCCCCTAACTCCTTAAACCCTGTAAACTTTAAACCCACCCCCTAACCCCCAAACCCTAACCCCTAAACTTCCTAAACCCCAAAGCCTCGAAATGATCGGTTTGTCTCTTCTCCCGAGGCCCGGGGCAGTCGCAGCATCCCTCGTGGCTCCCCACCTGGCTTGGGCTTGGGGGTTCGGGTTTATCGGGCTTATCGGTTTTGGGGGTTTAGGGGTCTAGGGGTCCAGGCGTTTAGGGTTACCCATAACCCCACCCCCCCACCCCCCTTCCTCCTCCTCCTCCTTCTCTTGCTCCTCCTCCTATCGGTTCCCTGGGCTTCGAGCGGCACAGAAGCGGGTTGGGGTTTAGGGTTTGGGTTTCAGGTTAGGGTTTTTCGGGTTAGGATTTGGGGTTGCGCGGTTGAGTTCCAGCCAAGCAGCTGGTTGTCCCTCACGATCCACACGTCATTGCCGCGGGGCACAGCACGTAAGACCTCACAGCCAGAAAGGCCACGGGCTTGAACATTCGTTCGTGAGCAATGTGGTCTAGATAGGCTGCAGTCAGGATGCGCGGCTCGGATTTGCAAGTGATGGGTACGGGGACACTGAAGCCCCACAGTCTTAAGTCCCTTCTGACTATGTCATGATGACGACACAGCATCTTCACGCCTAAGCATCAGGGCGAAAGTAAAACGGTCACGGCCACGAAGATTCGTAGAATCTGAGTGAATGCAGAGAATTCCAGCGGGTTTCACAAATTGGGGGTCTGATGCCTTAGAACTTCAGGTCAAGAATTTCAGCAGCTTTATCGGGCTCTAGAGCTCGAGGTCTAAAAAACGGTGCGAGCCTAAGCCTTTCTTGGGAGTCGGCAATGCGGCGATCCGGACCCGCCTGGCGACGCACTGGGAACTTAGCATGGATAGGTCCCGTGGTTCTGGTCATTTAGGCTATATAGGGCTTCCGGTTTAGGAGAGCTTATCAGAATCAGGCTCATGGAGCTGTGGCCAACCCCCACCAAGCCTAACCCTGTTTCCTTATGCATCAGCCCCTGGCCGTCCGTGCGAAGCTTTTCGGATCCACTGTACGTCGGCTCTCTGACGTATTATCATGCAAATGCATGCTTACAGTTACACATGCACCATGCATGACGGAGCGTAACTGAAATTGGAGATGCAACCAGCAATCCCCGACTATGTCCAGCGAGAGAGGTCATGGTCCACACCTCCCATTCCGGGCTGCGCTTCGGCGCCATGCGTACGTACTTGTACCTGCAACCGGGGCTGCCCAGACCAACAAGCCCAAAAAACTTAAGATCTAATATTGGGGCCTCATAATTAGAAATTAGAAATGGCTTTTGGGGTATATTCTACCATAATTCGCATAAGGACCCCCAAAATAATATAGGTACCTATTCATGTCTCTATGTCACGCAGAATCATTGGATCGAGGACGCGAACCCCGGAGCCCCAACTAAGTCGCACGACCCGAAGGCCCAGGAGCTTCGCATGCGAAGCCATAAGGGGAGAATTTCAGGAAATAGGGGATCCCAGTCTAGTCTGTAGACCATAAACATGAAGTAAGGCCCTCATTCTAAGGACTCCTCTAACAAGGGACGGCCACTTTTCTACAACTGCCAGACTCCACGCAGCCCTGAGGGGCACCAAATCTCCAGCTCCTCGGCCCCCTCTTCGAGCTCCAGCCACATGGCGTTGGCCATGATCCACCTGTGCGGATTTTTTTCGGGATCTTGTCTCAGATGAAACCATGTGAAGATGCGCGGCTTCCCTTTTGCCTTAACTCCACTCCAGCCCTAAAAAGAATCTAAGCTGCCAAAATGCGTTCTCTCGAAGGGAATTAGAGTCCTGCGTACATAGGATTCTGTCAGGTTTATCGGGCTTTCTTAGGCTCTCGGGTTGCTACTTCGGTTTTGTTAAACTGCACAGAGCGGGGTTGCGAGTACCCTTGTTGGGGATACTGTGCTTATAGCCTTCATCTATGACCTACTTGCACCTGCTACAGTACGTCCCCTGATCCTTCGGACACAACAGGATCCTTTCACCAGCTTCTGCGTGGGTTTAAAGGTCTGGGTCTCGGGGTGCTCCTCAATCCAAGCCATCTTGCGGGATAATAACCTTCTACTAACATAATTACCTAGAGGCTCCATAGTAGTTCCTTTTTGGGGTTCATATTTAGAATTCTATAAGGTAGTCCCAAAAAGGCACTACTTTGGGGCCTATGGGTAGTTCATGACAACCCTGTGTCCTATGTTAGAACAAGCCACAGCTCCCAAAACAGGCTCAGCACCTTTGAGCCCCTACATCATGCCACTAGCATTAGCATATTTAGCCCTGAACCCAACAACACGTAGACCCTCCACAAAACAAAACTGCAGAAATTATGGGCCCGATACACTAAAATCCTAAAGGCCTAAACCATAAGCCACAAACCTTAGGTCCCTGAATCCTAAACCCTCAACCTCCCAAAACCCCTGCAGCCTAACTTGCCAAGTCCCCAAGCCCTAAAGCCAAACCCTACAATCCCCGAAGAGCCCCAATCCTCTATAATCATTATAACTGGCCAAGCCGGCTCCGGAGGGCCTCGGGTACGTCAGTTCGCTGGTGCTGAGCTGGCGATTCCGACATTCAGAACCTCATCGTTTGCAATAAACCCCATAAAGTTGGAAACCGGATTAAGGCCAAATAGTGCTGGGATTCCCCATACATTACTCTTAAGGATTGAGGCTATGGGGTTTCCAACTTTTTGGCTTCTACTGTAGCGAGGGTTTAGGGTTTAACTTCGGATTTCTTTTGTGGGTGGGGGGTTTATGAAGAATCTTCTGGTTTAGCGTGTGCGGTTGGATGTTGGAGGGCTATGCAGTAGTTCAGGGTTTAGGGCATAGAGTGAGGTTTCGGTGGGCTTATGCATTCAGAAAGCTTCTGGATTTGACTCGGCGAGCTATTCGTACAGTTTGCTGTTCTCCTCTGCCGGGGGGGCATATCTCACAGATGCAGTTGCAGATCTGGCAATCGGAACCTTTGTACCTAGCTTGCAATTGGGGCATACCGAGCTGGACTGAAGTCCTACCAGTTAGGATCTTTGAGTACCCTAGCCCCAAAAGCGGTAACCTTTTCAATTGTGGTAGGATTACTACTAAGCATATAATATAAGTATGTGTATATATATATATATATATATACTAGGCGCCCACGGCAACTTCAAAGCCCGGCCAGAGACATCAACACCCCAGTGGAAGTACCTTTACAGGAGCCCGAGCCCAACTACGGTCGAGCTCTGTATTAAGAAATCTTATTAAACAAGACATCAGACTCTGATTGCCCCAACAATAAATTATGTGAGACTCTGGGTGCCCCAACAAGAATTTATTTAAATTTGAGACCCTGAAAGCCTCCAATCAGGGCAAGGGCAGTGCAAGGAAGGGNTGCCCCAACAATAAATTATGTGAGACTCTGGGTGCCCCAACAAGAATTTATTTAAATTTGAGACCCTGAAAGCCTCCAATCAGGGCAAGGGCAGTGCAAGGAAGGGCACGGCAGGGCAGTGGCACAGCAGAGTTCCAAAACCACCAAAAAACGATTTTTCAAGGCCTGGGAAGCTCAAAATGCTGGTTTTGGAACTGCGCAAAGCCAGGGCATGGCAGGGCAGCTAGGGCAGAGCAGGCAGGGCAGGGGCACAGCAGAGTTCCAAAACCACCAAAAAAACGCTTTTTCAAGGCCTGGGAAGCTCAAAATGCTGGTTTTGGAACTGCTCAAAGCTTGATGGGATTTACTTACGGGTGATGGTGAGGAGTGCATTTAAGAAATGTACACCGGACTCTCAGGAGGGAAGTACTTTTCTTATGCAACCTGTTCTGTTAAGAAATTTTCCAGACCCTGGAACTGCAACGTAGTTTTCTTAACATAGAGTTCGCCCGTAGGCCGGTAAACTCTTACCCTTGCTTGCCTTCGTAACCCGTGCAAACAACCTTTGTTCAACATGTGACCGATGCGACGACATCCGTACTTGGCCTAAACAAATTCCGGCCAACGTAAGCCGGCAAAGAAACCATCGCAAACAACTCCTCCACGGAGGAACCCTTAAAGGGACGTTCAACCCTTGTAGATAACCTCCATAGTAACCCCTTTGAAGGAACCCTTCAAACAGGCCCCACTTTCTGACGCCTAAACCCCACACCCTAAACCCCTAAACCCTGAACCCTTAGACCCCANCCCCCCCCCCCCCCCCAGAAAAAAAAAACCTTTCTCAACCTTAGTGTTTAGGGTTTAGGGTTAAAAAAAAAACCCGTAAAGGGCCCCGGACCCCACCCCTCCCTTCTTCCTTGCTGCATCTGAGCAGCCGGTCGGGGCCCAGGATCCCATTCCGGGGTGGCAGCCGACCTGGGACACGGTTTAGGGTTTAGGGTTTAGGGATTAGGGTTTAGGGCTTAGGGTTTAAGGTTTAGGGTTTAGGGCCCAAAACCTTACCTTTGGTTAGTAGGGAATGGAGGAATGGGATACAATTATCACCACTTTTTACTACCATTCTTCCATTCCCTACTAACCAAAGGTAGGAAACTCGGGGTTTCGGAGAGGCTTTGGGCTTAGGGCGCTTTAGGGATTCAGGGCGTGAGAGAGGTGTAGTGTTAGGGGAGCCCATTAGAGATCCTTTTATAGGGGTTCTATATTATTGGTAGAAGTAGAAGGGTTGCAGGGCTTTAGGATTTTAGGGGGCTTAAGGACTTATGGTTTTAGGCTGTAGGGCGGAATCCGAGATGCCAAACTCAGCGGCTTGACCGCGGTTCAAGGCGACTCAGGCGCCTGCCACGAAAATCAACTGGCCCATGTTCGTGCTGGCACAGTCCAGCCTCAATGCGGGAGGAGTGTATAGCGTTGCAATCCATCCTACATCAAAATTGCTCTCGAGTTACGTGGGCTAACAGACTGCAGCCAACATCTGTATAAGATTGTGGTCCCAGCCGCAAGGCTCAGACTTTAAACGCCTGCCTAAACAAAACACTAAGAATACAACAAGGCTTCAGAACTCTACAGTGAAGGTTATCTAACTCACTGGATGTGGTGTGGTGCCGGTGGTGGTGGTGGTGGTGGCGGCAGCTTTTGCTTGCGTATCTAACTAGGCTACACCCTTAAAACATACCGTTAGCGCGAGCATGGGCCGTAAGAGTTGGAATAGTGTGAGATATGATCGTATTGCTGTGTATTGACTATAACGGGTTATAGTTCTGGTCGTTCTGGTGATCATTACCTAGAGGCCCCATAGTAATTCCTTTTTGGGGTTCATATTTAGAATCCTGTAAGGTGATCCCAAAAAGGAACTACTATGGGGCCTATGGGTACTCACATTATTCCGACCCCTGCGCTACTGCAAGCAATTTCTGTCAACACTCGGGATGACACCCTTGAATGGCGCACGAGCAGGGACATGATCCGGGGGTCACCAAAAGCTCCCAGAGATCCCAATACCCCTTAATTAAGGAATATACCTTAAATCATAATTTTGAGGCCTCTAGATTTAAGGTATATTTTTCTTAATTGAGGGGTATTGGGTTCTCTGTGTTAAAGAATAGTGCGAGGCATCCCGCACCGCCAAGCACAGGCACAAGTATCGCATGGTACCGCTGTATGTCCTTACAGATATCTTCTTTGCTGTTTGAAACGAGTGTGTAAACGAAGCCCTAAACCCTAAACCCTAAACTCTAAACCCTAAACCCTAAACCCTCAACCCTAAACCCTAAACCCTAAACCCAGGGCTTGCGGGCTTCGGCTCTAAGTGCTGAGGCTTCGCGGGTTTTGCACCGTTTAGGTGTAGCCTTGGTGAGTGTGAAACTGAAACCGGCACGGTTTAGGGTTTAGGGTTGAGGGTTTAGGGTTTAGGGTTTAGGGTTTAGGCACTTTCTGCTGGGCACGAACCTGGCTTTGAATAAAGGCTTCAGCGGTGAAACTTCAAGTTCTCACGGCTTGAAGACGTGGGTGGTTGTCAAAAGTATCGGCCCTTTTTGGGTCCCTAATATAGTACGGCACCTAATATTCAGGGTACTCCAAAAAAGGGACCTGAATTTTGACAACCGCCCATGTAGGCCCGTGTTTGTAGAGCCTAGGATATCTCAGGGCTGAGAGCTTCGAAGATCAGGGTTACTTGAAGGTTCATGGGTGGTTATAAGGGTTCCTTTCAGGGTCCCTTTAAAGGGATCTATAGGGGTTCTAGAAAGGTATAGGGTTTAGGGGTTACTTGAAGGTTCATGGGTAGTTATGAGTGGGGTTATAAGTCCCCTAATAGGAGTTATAATTCAGTTCTCCTACGTATAACCCCACTTATAACGGTTTGAGGTTGGGCAGGTTCAGGACAGAGGGTTTAGGGTTTGGGGTTTAGGGCTTTAGGGTTTAGGGCTTTAGGGTTTAGGGGTTTAGGGCTAGGGACTGTACAGAGGGCTCAGGGTAATTATAGGGTTCAGTTGTTTAGGAGTCAGGGTGAGAGTTACAGGTTCAAGCTTGAGAGTTTAGGACCAAGTGTAGCTCATTCTCCCTCAAGCCTAAAGCACTAAACCCTGAACTCGGAAGTCTACACCAAATTCATTCCAAGTCTAGGCCTCACTTTCCTATTGTCCAAAACCCTAAACCCTAAGGTTAAACTCAAGCCCAGACGTGCCGAGGCCCCCGACTCAAATGCCACGGCGATGGACGGCATGGCGACCTCAGTGCCCAGGATCATATAAATAATACAAAATGTAAATTCACAAAGTAACAATACAAGATGATGTAATGTAATGTAATATCCACTCAAACCTAGGCTAGGGATTGAAGGGGCGAGGAATTCATTTGCTCAGGGTGTGGGGATGAAGGATCACGAGACATAGTAACCAGGTCAAGCTGTAGGAGCCATCACCTACTCGCAAAGTCACCAGAGACACCGTCACATGAAGCCTACAAGGATCCCTAGGACAGAACCCGTCGCCCGGCCCTGTCTAATAAGACTCCTCTATCCCGAACAGACTAACACCACCAAGACTCGAAAAAACTAAAATCCTGAAGTACTGAAGCCTGTGAACCCTAGAAACCCCCATAATTCCCGGCGAGCCCCAGGTTCTACAAGCCCAATACATCCAATAAGCCCTAAAAGCCCCAACCCCAAAGCTAATTCAGGGCCACATTCGCCTTCACACCGAAACCCGAGCGAGCTAAATACCCTGATCCTCCAGGTGGTGCAAACGAGCCGCGGGCTGCGGAAGCTCTCGGCAACAAACGTTCGATGCAGTCTAGGCTGCAGTTGCACTGCTATCTGATGCTTACACTCGCAGAGAAGTCTACAGTAAGGCGGTAGCTACATTTCCCACGCAAGGGCCGCTTCCAGTGTTTCGGTGCATGCGTTGCTTCGGCACCCCGGGACCTGCAAATCACCAATGTTTAGGGGTTTGGGCCTGGAGATGAATCTTCTGCACACTTTTATCAGCGCAGAAAATCGACCCGAATCTTCAACATTTCCAACCCTTCTCGTTAGCCTTCGTAGCATGGATGCTGCTACGCGGATGCGTATCTTGTGAAACTCGAAATTTCCTCGGCTAGCAGCGGTTGCTTTGTGCCAGATATGGCTTGACCCAAATGCAAGCGTGGGGAGAGCTGGTGAGCAAAACCCATACCAACGAGATTCAAAGTTCACACCCTTGCCTCCATAGACCCACTACCGTGCAGACCCTACAGACCTACAGTTAGACTTAGGGGCCATGTGCCCCTGTTGGAAGGTACCACGGGGTCCTTGTAGTTTTTGATTTATGTAGTTCCCTCAACTGGTCAGGATCTCAGAAATCAGGAGACACAGGAGAGGACTCCAGTTCAGGGCCCAAGCCCCAATTTGGGAGACTCTCACCAATGGCACCTGAAGAATTTCCAAACATCTTCCTTAAGGTTCCCTACAATCGGTATAGCACCATATACCGCCCCAAATGCATACGACAGCCATTAAGCTTCCTAGAATAAGATCCAGCGACCGCTTCAGGTTCGGGCAGGCTGAGCTGAGACTCGCAGATATTTAGGGTTAAGGGTTTCGGGTTTGGGGTTAATAGAAATTGTTACCAGCCGCAGCCAGCCGCAGCCAGCCGCAGCCAGCCCC